>CM068962.1:30568-56981 GCA_035128595.1 Eptatretus atami
AAAGGATGATAAAAATGTCTTTTATATTGATGTTTATTAATTATTTTCATGTTCATCAACTGGTCTAAAATGGCTGATGCTTCATTAAAACAATTGTTATTTCCAGCTTTCTTACTGCCTAACACAATAACAGTCTATTAACTAATTGTGATGGGTCATTTGGAAAAAACTAAACACTGAACAAGGATACTTAAAGCCTGAATAATGTGTTTCTCCTTCTCATTCTTCTACTTTTACAGAGAAAACCCTATAATCAACAGAGTTCAGAGATCAAATATATACTTTATCATCATTATTTCTCATATCCAATGGTTTATCAATACTACTTTGATTCATCCTCACAGTTGAACCTTGTCTTCCATCTTTTTGTGAGAAGAAACATTATCTCGGAGTTAGTTTGACAGGGGGGTCGAGCAGAACTCAAGAACTTAATTCATCATTAAATACAATACCTTTTCTTGAACAAGATGAAATATTGCTGATTGTTCTGTTGGAAATGAGGCCCTGCTTTGGTTTTTGAATCCGCTGATATTCATTGTTTGAAGAGCATTCACAAATATAATCAGGGGGTCGATTCATCTCTTCCATTTGTTGAAATAATCCTTCATCATCATATTCTAATTCTCCTATATGCTCTAATTCTTTCCTCCGTCATTTGACGTGAAATCTTTTTAAACATTTGGAGCTTTCTAGGAGTATATTTTATTATGGAACTGTGGAAACATCTATAATTTTTTCTTGGGAAGTTTTTAAAAGTGGTTTAAAAAATTTTTCTTGTTTTCTTTTCAAATGCTTCTTCACCGTAGTTTTTGCCTCGCGTTTCTTCTTATGTCTTCCTGTTGTTTTACAACTTTGAAACCAACTCTTGATGTTCCCCTAAATCTTCTGCTCTTTCTTTCGCATCCATTTATTTTATTGAAAATATCATTTAATATCTCATCTTGTTTCACAACAATATTTATATTTTCAGTCGTGTGTTTCATGTAATCCCCAAATTCCTTTTACTACATAATGTAGAACAATTGTCTCTCCAAAAATTGTTAATATCTATTGAATTTAACTTGAATAAAATAAAAGTATTAGCATTGTTCTGATGGAACGACGAGGAAGTTTGAAAGTAGATTGACTAAGATAAATACAATTACAAGAAGAATGTCTCCCTCTTGTGTAGTAGCTGTTCCATTACCGTTTGGTTTCTCTCATAACACAATCATCAAGATTAACGAGGTTCTTTTGGATTTATCCAAATCTTGGGGAGACGTATATTCATCCGTATTATCACTAAGAATACAAGTTATCCGGTTTTGATTTCTTTTTACATCTCTGTGTATCACAAAATAGTTGTATTATATCTTCAATGTTATAATCCATTTAGGTTTTTTTGAAGTTTAATAAACCAATTATATCTTCTTTTTGAAGACCAGCATTAAAACCTTGTGAGAGTAGTTTGATACTCTGGTTGAAAACTCGACTTTGTGAAAATTATTAAATTATCATAATCTAAAAAGTTGGGAGTGAGGAGCATCTTAAAAGTAAGCAGGTTTTTCCACATCCACTTGAACCAACTATGAGGCATCTTAATGAATTTGGGAAGATTTTTATGGTTGTTAAATTTTATCTTATTTTCCCAAATGGGTAAAAAATCATTCATTTATATATTTGGAAAACAGGTTATTTAATTTATTATTGGCTTTTTTGAAACTCTATATTTTATCCTAAGTTCAGGTTTAATTTCAAGATAATCCATTATTTTATTTATGCAATATCTTGTGTTGATATTTCCCTGAAAATCACATCCATGAATTAATATATAACAGCAATCCTTTGAACATTTCTCTAATACGTTCAGTTTCTTCCTTGTAAGGAAAGGTGTGTTATTCACCCTCATACTTTACATTCATTTCTCTAATCAATCTTGTAAAGTAATTCATTTTTGGTGTAAATCTAAAAGAATTATTTTCCTTTTTATATTTTTTATTATCATTAATTAGAAGATAATCACAGAATATACTTGTTTATAGGCTTTTTTGACTCTGTGTTTAATCCCCGTCTTTCACACGCAGGACAATTCTCAAACTTGTCATATGGAGAATCAGGGAATTCAGAGGCTCAAAATCGAGTAAACCTATTCAATTTATAAAGTAAAACTTTACTTAAACTAAAATTCATCTATACTTCAGTTGCATATTGACTCATATTTAATAATATACCATCGATATCTATATACTTTTTTTCATTACCAAGATTCAACTACAACATTTTAATATTAAAGGTAATTTTAAAATGATCCTTAACTACTATTGAACGAAATGTCATTTCACCTGATATATTAACATCCTTTATTTCATCAGGATTTACATCTTTAGGGTTGTGAAAAAAAATACAAATTTCTCCTTGCATATTACAGATGGTCTTATCTTTCTTTCTAAAGCTTCATCCATAAGGTTTTTGTTTTTTGATACTTTTTCTGTTTCATTGCTTTTTCTAGTTTTGATATTACCAAAAGGAGAGGAGAAACTTTTGTTAGAGATACTTTAATTGATGTTCTACCAGGTATACTAAAAGCCCTTCCACTGAAGTAAATTGAAGAACTCATATCATTCGCCATAATTGTTTTTATCCAATAGTTGTTATATTTATCTTTGTTCAATTTTACATCCTTGACATATTTCTCAGTATCTTTAACAAATGAAGAGATTGATTGAAATTGTCTTTTGTGTCTTGAAACATTGTATTTATTAAGTGAAAAAAGTTGGAGAGATAAATGGTTTTAAGCACAGATTCACCTGTAAAATAAACGAAATTTTCATCAAGAAAATTTAGTTTAAGCACAGATTCACCTGTAAAATAAACGAAATTTTCATCAAGAAAATTTTAGTTTAAGCAGAGATTCACGCTGTAAAATCAACGAAATTTTCATCAAGAAAATTTTAGTTTAAGCACAGATTCACCTGTAAAATAAACGAAATTTTCATCAAGAAAATTTTAGTTTAAGCAGAGATTCACCTGTAAAACAACGAAATTTTCATCAAAGGAAATTTTAGTTTAAGCACAGATTCACCTGTAAAATAAACGAAATTTTCATCAAGAAAATTTTAGTTTAAGCAGAGATTCACCTGTAAAATCAACGAAATTTTCATCAAGAAAATTTTAGTTTAAGCAGAGATTCACCTGTAAAATCAACGAAATTTTCATCAAGAAAATTTTAGTTTAAGCAGCAGATTCACCTGTAAAATAAACGAAATTTTATCGAGAAAATTTTAGTTTAAGCAGAGATTCACCTGTAAAATCAACGAAATTTTCATCAAGAAAATTTTAGTTTAAGCACAGATTCACCTGTAAATAAACGAAATTTTCATCAAGAAAATTTTAGTTTCAGCAAAGTTTTATTAATATAAATATGGTGAATACAACGTACTGCGATGTTTGTAATCACGAATATAAACATTATAGAAAACACCTCCGAACCAACAAACACACATTTAATCTATTTCATAAAATATCTCCTCTTGAGTTGGAAAGAAAACATTGTGATATCTGCTCAAAGGATGTTTTGAAGAAGTAGTTTATAATAGACATCTTCAATCACAAAAACACAAGAAAAATGAGTTTAAAGTAAAGGGAGACTATCATATTGAAAACACTGATGGGGCATTTAAAGGGCATATAAAAATAAGGATTTTTCAATTTGGAGAACCGGTCCATCATCATAGCTGAATCAATTGAAATAGTGAAACCTGATGTTGAAAAAGTATTTAAAAGACATTAAAAGAAATGAAAACTTTAAAGTTTTAATATGGGAGTGAAAATGAATATGAAAAGACAAGATGAAGAAACAACTCCTTATATGAGAACAGATCTTCATTTTATAACATCATTTCAAGATTTTTTGAATAGTGGGGTTTATTGAAGAACTATCAAGACAAGAGGAGGATGTTGATAATACAGTGGTAGGAAGTGGATTCAATATTAAAAAAATCATCTTTTTAGATATACACATTCTAAAATCAACCCTCTTAAAGCTTCTTCTTATATTGAATTACCAAAAGAAATAAAACTAAAGAAGGCAGTTGTTTATATTAAGACAATGATAATAAATGTTTTCTCTGGTCTGTTCTTGCTCACTTACATCCACCAAAATGTAATTCAGAAAGAGTAAAACAATATATGAAATATGAGAATACCTTGGACATTAAAGATTTTAAATTCCCAATGCCACTAACAGATATTCCTAAATTTGAGAAAAAGAATAATCTTTCTATTAATGTATATGGATTAACGGATACAAACAAAGTTCAAATATTAAAAATTTCAAACAACTATAAAAATGAAGAAACACACATTGATCTTTTATATTTTAGTGTTGGAAAGAATTCACATTACACATACATCAATAATTTATCAAGATTAATCTCTTCTCAGGTATTCAGAACAGCAAACAAAATATATACTTGTAAGCGATGTCTTATTCATTCATACAAAAGAACGATTAGAACAACATTCAAAAATTGTAGTAATCATAAATCAGCTGTAATTACAATGCTTAAACCTGGTGAAAAAGATTTCTTTTGAAGATTATAATAAATCTATCATGCACCCATTTGTAATATACGCTGATTTTGAGTGTATCCTTAAAAAGATAAATACTTGCTTCCTCCTAATCCAAAAGAATCATATACAATAAATATCAAAAACATATTCTTGTGCCTTCTGTTATTATATAAAATCATCTGTTGGAGAAAACTATAATAAACTTGAACATTATCGTGGAAAAAATGCTTCACAAGAGTTTGTAAAACGATTAGAAAAGGATTGTATAAGACTAACTAAATTAATGAAAGAAACAAATGAACCGATGAAATTAACCAAAGAAGAAAAATTAGAATTTAGAAAGAACAATATCTGTCATATTTTGTGAGGAGGAAATTGAGGAGTCTAAAGTTAGGGATCATTGTCATCTTACTGGTAAATATAGAGGTCCCGCTCATTCCTGTTGTAATCTTAATTATAAATTACCTTCTTTATTCCAGTCTTTCTTCACAACAGCGCCAACTATGATACACATCTATTTAATAAATGAACTTTCAAAAACACCAGGGAATATTTCTGCCATAAAACACACAAATCAAAAGTATATTTCCATTTGCAAAAATGATATCACAAAACTATAACTCGTATTAGGTTTTCTAGATTCTTACAAGTTTATGGGAACACCACTAGCCAACCTAGCATCAAATCTAAGCTCCCAGGCCTTTTTCCAAATCTTAATTCATTCTTTCAAAAAGAGGAAATTCTAACTAAAGAGAAATTCAGATTAAAGAGAGAATTCAAAGTAAAGAGGAAATTCTAATTAATGAGGAAATTAATGAAGAAATTCTTACTGAAGATGAAATTCTAATTGTAAAGAAAATTCAAACAATGAATGAAATTCTAACTAAAGAGGAAATTCTGATTAAAGATGAAATTCTGATTAAAGAGGAAATTCTAACTCGAAGGAAATTCAAACAGAGGAATGAAATTCAAAGTAAAGAGAAAATTCTACAAGGAAGGGAATTTATCCTTATGATTATATGAATTCATTTATGAGATTTAAAGAAACACAACTTCCTTCAAAAGAAGTTTCTATAATAACCTTTATGAAGAAGAGATAAGTGATAAGGAATATAAACACGCAAAAGAAATTTTGGAAAATATTTAAGATAAAGAACCTTGGAGAATATCATGATTTGTATCTAAAAACAGATGTTTTATTGTTAGCTGATGTGTTTTGAAGCATTTAGATCACTCTGTCATAATAAAAATTGTTATGGATTAGATCCTGCCCACTATTTCACAGCTCCTGGTTTAGCTTGGAGTGCAATGTTGAAAATGACAAAAAAGATATTGATTTAATCAGTGATGTAGATATGCTTTTGATGATTGAGAAGTCTAAGAGAGGTGGAATATCACAAGTATGTCAAAAAGATATGCTAAAGCAAATAATAAATATCTTCCAAATATAAGAGTGAAAAAGATAGTAATTATTTGATGTATTTTGATGCTAATAATTTGTATGGATGGGCAATGTCTCAATCTCTACCTTATGGTAAATATAGAGTGGGTGAAGAAAAGGATTATGAAAAGGCTTTGATGAATATCGTTATTTCTTCTCAAGAGGAATTGAATGAGGAGGAAGAAGGTTATTATTTTGAAGTTGATTTGAAGTACCCAAGTAATCTTCATTATAAGCATAAAGATCTTCCTTTTGCATGTGAGAAAGAAACCCCAAAGAAAGAATGGTTAAGTGATTATCATAAAAGTTTTAATATTAAAGGAAAATCAACAGAAAAGTTATTAACAACATTTTATGATAAAGAGGGATATGTTTTGCATCAAAGGAACTTGAGACAATATTATCTGCTGGGTTGAGAGTAGCTAAAATTCATAGAGTTTTAAAATTTAAACAAAGTCCTTGGATGAAAAAGTATATTTAAATTCAATACAGATATGAGAGCAAATACAAAAGTAAAATTTGAAGAGGACTTTTATAAATTAATGAATAATGCTGTATTTGGAAAGACTATGGAAAATGTTAGAAACAGGCAAAACATTAGATTCGCAACATCTTGGAAAGAAGCTTCTAGATTGATAAATAAACCAAGTTTTGAGAGAGAAGAGGTTTTTTCAGAAGACTTTTCTGCTATTCATATGAAAAAGGAAAGTATTGTAATGGATAAACCAATTTATATTGGAACAGCAGTTCTTGATTTATCAAAGATATTGATGTATGATTATTTGTATAATGACTTAAAGAAAGAGTATGGTGAAAATGTTTCATTGTTGTATATGGACACTGATAGCTTTATTCTAGATATAAAAACTGATGATGTTTATAACGATATGAAGAAAAATATTGGAGGTATGATACAAGTAATTTTAGTAAGAAGAGTGAGTTATTTTCAAAAAAGAATGAAAAGGTTATGGTAAGTTTAAGGATGAGTTGGGTGGAAAAGTAATGGTGAGTTTATTGGATTGAGAGCAAAGGCATATGCTTATAAGTATGGTGATCAGATTGATAAAAGGTTAAAGGGAATAAAGAAATATGTAATAAAGAAATCAATAACTTTTAGAAATTATTATAATTGTTTGATGAAAAGAAAGAAGAATATAGGAAAATGAATACAATAAGAAGTTATAAACATAAGATAATATGTGAAGAAGTAAATAAAAGGCATTAGGAGCCTTTGATGATAAGAGATTTATTTTAGAAAATGGAATAGATTTGTTTCCATATGGATATTGTATGATAGATTGAATAGAATAGATTGTGTTCCATATGGACACAAGTTTTAACGATGGGAAGATGGGTTAGGGTTTTTAAGGGCTACCGCCACGTTTTTCACGGTATATAAATGGTCGAACCAAGTATTAATCAAACTAAGAGTGGAGAAAATCTCAGTCTTGGTATATAAATGGAAAACATAATGAATGTGGAAAATATCAAATAAGTCTTATTGAAAAAATAACTAAAACAAAGTAAATAAAACAAATAAGCGAATCAATTTAAAAACCAATGAGTTAGAGGATGTAAAGAAAATAATAAATACCTTGAATGGACTGAAAAATTTGATGGTTATCAATTGAACAATGGAAAAACAATTTACTATAATCTCAAAATGATATGCAACTCAGGAGGTGGTCAGATGAGATCATTAAGAGAAGTATATCATTTCATAATGGCACAAAAGGGGTATCTTGAAAATATAAAGATTCAAATGTTTTGTTTTTAAATATTTTAGATGGGGATTATTGTGCAAAGAAAATTAAACTATTGAAGGAATTTGAGAATGAACAAATGTTTATAGGTTCAATGAGTGAGCTAAACAATATACATTGGTTATTTGAATAGCTAGGCTCCTAGGTTAAAAAGGGGAGACAAACAAATATACCTTGGGATAAAAAGGGGGTGTAATTTTAGGGGAAAAAAATGTGAATCGCTGAAAATCCCCATTCATTTACATGGGGAAAAGTGAGCCAGAATCAGTATATCCACCCTACTTATGCGCATGCGCACGGCACTCTCTCGATGGCGATGCGAGCCGACCCAAAAAAATGCCGAGGCGCTGTATAAGTACTACGAGCATGGAAGAGCCGTCGGTTTACTGGCGGGAATACCAATCTTTACGTCATTACAAAAAAAACGGTTCGTGTTTTTTGGAAATAAATTAAAATTGAAGAATTAAAAAAATATATATATATATATGTATATAAAAAATTTTTTTTTACTAACAGCACATTATAGTGTCATAGACTCTAAAAAGACGCATAATACTTATTTTCTTCTTGGGTTCTTTTATTCTTCGAGACGTTGGCAAGGTGATCGTCGGAAATCCAAAATATAATTTTTTAAGGAGTTTTCAGGAGTTCAATTTGATTTTTAAGCATATTCCAGGACATTCCAGGATAGGAATTGAATTCCAGGAGTTTTAAGGACTTTCCAGGAGGCGTGTGAACCCTGTAATACACGGCCAGCGAGAAAGAGTTATTGATGTAACCTGCAACCCCTCCACCAGGACAGGGTTCAGGTCTTTTGAATCGAGGAGAAAATAGTCAAGGAGAGCAGGGCAAAGGAATCAGGCACATCCTGTGGGAGGAAATATTCTCAGAGTTATCCACCAAGGGGTGGGGGGGGAGGGGAGAGGGGTGGAGAAGGCTCAACTGACCGAGGTAGACACACACAATCAAATATTCTGTTCAGCAGATAATGGCAGGTTTCGCAGTGGCGGACTTGATTTGGAATTCTGTCCGAATGGAACAGAGGCCTCATATGTTGGAGATTATTATGTGTCCACCTCGAGGCACGGAGCGAGTGCTCCAATTACCCAGAGGATGTCACGGCAGAAATGATTTAAGCACCCTAATGTGCGCTGTTTGTTGTTTTACCTGTGAAACCAACATACGACAGAAGACAGAAAGATATTTAATAAGTAGTATTTATTACTCCCTACTGTTTACCTTTTAAAACACATACCAATTAAAAGCAACCTAAAATGATTTCCCAAAGTGATAGAGTACAAATGTCACAGATTTCAATATAGCTTTGAATTAACTCACGACTTTCGAGGTAACAACTTATCTCAGGTAACCAGTTTGTAAAATAAACTTCAGCAGGTTACAAATGGGTGTAGGGTTGGCTGTGAAAACGTTCAAAAGGATCTTGTCCAGGTGGTGTGCACAAAAATCTGACTGCCCAGTCGTGTTGTGAAAAGTCCTCAGAGGGTGAGCTTGGAATCACCAAAGTATGCAGATGAATCTGAGTTTACAGATCGAGCTGAGTAAGGTTGAATTAGGAAGCTCCACACTGTGAATGACAATGTGGACTGGAAGCAGGTGAGGGGAGAGTGAAGAAACAGGCAGGCTGCCATCTCGATGCAGCCAGTGAGGAAATGCCTGCCTTGAAGTCGTCTCCGAGACAACCGCAGGGTTGCAGAATTGATGAGTAGACTGGCCAGTAGGTAAGAATGACAAGCTTATTGCAGGGTGAAGCTGGTTCTTCAGCCAAGGCTTTGGAGTCACAGAGCCTGTCCTGGTTCACATGTAGAACTTTCGATTCCCTCTTTACTGGATGAGCCAGTTTCAAAATGAAATCTGCCACAAAACGTGCAGAACACAGCCTTTCCTCTTCATTGTTCACCTGCTGTCCATTCCTCTTCTTTGTTCACCTGCTGTGTGAGGCACTCTGTGGGTAATTTTGTCTTTTGTACAAGGTCAATGACAGGGCTTGGCACTGATCGGCCCTCTAATCTCCTAAGCTGTGTTCATTCCAAAGTCCATTACAGAGGTCTTTCGCCATAGTTTGGTTTGGTGCGCCCCAACCACAAGCTAACTTGGACAGTAAACAGCTTTCTTTAGAGTACATTTACCAAGCCACTTGGACATCATGGCCCAAACACCATTTCTTCTATCAGCACTGTATCAAGCACAGCTTGGAAGATTAAACATTTTAAATTGTCATTTTAAAGATCTGAGGTGGGAGAGGGAGAGGGGAGGAAGAACAAAAGATGAGATCAGAAAATAAATTGTTTTTGGACCAAAAGACAACGGAATGAGCTCAGAACAAGTGGTAAAAATAGGACCACTGGACCTGGAGCTTATTAGTACAGGCAAAATGTCGGATGACCTCCCACAAATTGCAACAAAAGCAAACTCAACAGATTTTGATTCCTGACATATGTCCTCAGTGACAGAAAAAAAGTCCTAAGGGATCCTCCGGGGGGGGGGGGGGGGAGTCCTGAAATCATGGAAATCCAATATGGCCACCACCCGCTTCGGGTAAAATGAGAAAATTGTAAAGATTGATATTTTAATATGTAAATATATGTTTTTCTGCATTCTAATTGTTTCTAGTTATGGTCATTATATTGATATACAAGAATAATTAAAAAAAAAGTGAAATGTATTGAGGGTAAATAAAAATTATAGCTTTTTTGTCCAAAAATGTCAATTTTTTGTCCGAAAAAAAAATATTTACCTGATACTGATTTTGGCTCCGGGACAAAAAAAAAGAAACGTTGAAGACACAAGATGAAATCAAGTCTATGGCAATACAATATAATTATATGTAAATCATTGAAACATGACAAAATTCACAATTCCACTCGGGGCAATCACATCTGCCTGACGAAGGTTTCGAAATGAAAATGAAAATTTGCATTAAACTCAGAAACTACATCCATTATAAACTTACTATACATGTTGAGAAAAATCAAGCGTATTAAAGTTATAACTCGACAATGTCGTCATCATCCTCATCATTGTCACATGGAGTGTTTGTGCAGCCAGAGCCCCTGCAGTTTCCACAAGCTGGAGTGCACTCAATGTTGTGCTTCTTGCATGTGCATCTCATGGTGCTACATTCAGCCTGGCAGTTGCACCTAATGACACGTAAATCTTTTCAGGAGCTGGAGCTATTGATGTCTGAAGTGGCACAAAACCCTCGTCACACTTCTGCCAACCCCAGTCTGTCGGAAGAAGTTCATCTGCACATCCCTTCCATTCTTGGACTTGCAGATACACGCGCAGGCTGTGATACTTTGCTGCTTTCTGATGTTGGTGGTAACGTCTGTGGTTGCACGTGAGAGGAGCTCGAAGCCACCTTGTCACAGTACCGCTGATACCGGAGGGTGTCCAGGGTGTCAGTTGACTTTCCGTTGTAGATTATCACCAATGTTTTTTCTCCTGCATCTGCCACATCACATACGGAAGCTGGATATGTATCAAACCCCTTGGCCTGCTCACGGAATGTGTTGTTTGCTTTGAACTTTTTGAGGGAAGCTCTTCCAATTCCATGAAGACGAATGTCGTGTCACACCCAAGAACTGCATGTAGAAACAGTATGTGCTTGCATATGTCTGTGCCAATCATTTCTTTGTAGCCTTGATGTTCCAGATGCGAGGCTTCTTCGTGTTCTTCTTGGCTCGGGACAAAAGAAGAGGTCATAGGATTCTAAGCTTGCATGGTAGCATAGGAGGATGAGGAGGTCTGTGTCATCACCAACTAACACAGTGTTGGTGACAGTAGCAGACTGCACGGCCTTCCAGTACAATCAGGAGATCAGCATCCCCTGAGGCATGGTGTGCTCACAGTTCTTCTTCTGAAGCTCCTCACTCAACATAAAAATGAATCACTTTTATTCTGCCTATTGGCAAGAACTGTTCCTTCTTCATTGTGAGACGCATGTCAGCTGTAAATGTCACAGTAGTGCCAGCATTCCCTTTAAACCGTCTCTGGTGTGTCATGTCCTTCATGTTGGTACTCTCATAACCATCAACACGACTATGGCATCTCCGTACTTCTTCGTTACATAATCAGTGTACTGGTGGCATATGTCTCTGTATGTAGATCCACGAGACCATGGAATGCGTTGAACAAGTGCCCGCCATCCAAAACATACTGTTGCCCATCATTGGGATATCGGCTGGGACATCAAGCCAAGAAGATCCCAGATGGCATCAGCAAAGACTGGCTTGTGTGCTTCTCGGAGCTGAAGAGAGGAATCAAAGAGGGCTGGTGGATAGCTGCACAGTTCATATTTGAAGGCCGACTCCAGTTCTTCTGCTGTCTGTGCAACAGTGATCAGCCTCTGGAAGAGGAGTTGTGGGTCAACCTGGACTGCTCTCCATCAATCTTGACAGATGACTTCATGCCGAGGGTGACAACTTGGTCTTTCCTCTTAATGTGTACTCCGCAGGTGTTTTCCATCCATAGATTTCCAATATTTTGGCTCCTACAGCATGTGCTGTATCGACGTTGACGGTGGGGTGTGCATGAACTTCAGTGGCAATGTTCGTCAGACGTGGATCACTACTGAACGGATTCCGTTCCTGTAAATAGTGAAGAGCTGATTGTGTGTCCTTCCAGTCACGAGATTGTCTTGCCTTGGTCATGTCCTTCTTCTGCTCTCCAGTGTTGTAGTCACCCTGTGAGCTCCCTGCATTGCCTGGTTTTATTTCCTGCACAGGCAGGCATTGAAATGGGTAGCCATACCAGCCGTTGTTGCTCTGTATTCCTCGCCCTCGTGTGACCCCCCGCTGGTCTTCAACTTCTCATCAGAACTGTTGTCGATGATCAGGTCTGATGAAAGGACCTGCCTCACAGGCGGATCATTTCGTCGACAGACATGGAACCCCGTCTCAGAGAACGTTCGTTGGACATTGGATGTTGAGTTTTTGAGTTGGACATCTGCTGCAATGATACATCCCTCGCGCGAGTTTGGCATACAGGTTGTGGCCGCGAGCTGCCAGGTAAGGTAGCATTTCCAGGATTGGCGCTGTAGATGTATGTGCCCCAGTTCCAGTGGCGCTCTGCTCGGGTATGTTTGCGTAGAATGTCTAGCATGTCCATATACTGAACCCAGAGCGCTGAAGTTCTAGAAGATATTCTTTGCCAGACTCGGCATGCTTCTGAAGGTGGTCTTTGATCTCGTTGTTCAAAGAGTCATGACTTGCAATACTTCTTCCACAGACAGTGTCCCCAGCCATCAGCTTCTCATAGAGGGGTACAGAGCTTTCGTGAAGTCTGGTTATTGCTTAGATCTGTATGCTGATCATGTAGCGGCCTTGCAGCTGCTTCGGCTAAGTCCGGATCTCCATTCCCATTGCCGTCTGATGTTTCAGGTAGGCATGGTAGAGGCGCATTGAGCACATTTGTCAACAGCAATGGCAGTTGAGGGCTTGCATCAACAATTAGGTGTGCGTTAAACTGCGTCTGGGCAATGGCCTTCCACTTGAAACATGATGAATCACTGGCTATTGGGGTCATTATATCAACTCCCATCAGTTCTTGAAGCCGAATGACATGAGCCGTCCAATACATTCCGAGGAAACTCATCTCTGCGGGAAGCCGCCCCAAGCGTAGGACAAATCCCCTTTCAAGAATCACTTCCATAGGCTCTGAGTTGATGATCATGAGGGCCTTTCCACTCGAGAGGGGCTGATCAAGAGGTGAAATTACTGGAGTGATCACCGTGGCATTCGTGCATGTTCAACTGACAAACATCAGGGTCGAGTATATGCATGTGCTGTCCATATTGCATGTGCTAACAAATTAATATTGTTGGTGTTAATTCTTTCAACCAGAGGATAGTACTAACCTGTATCTGGAAATATATGTATGTATGCTGGGGGATACATATGTTCTTAATATGAACAAACTTACTCAAGTCAAAATATTTTTTTAGGGAAAAAATTAGATGACATTTTTGGAACAAAAAATAGTATAATTTTTTATTTTAACCCTCAATACATTTTTCAGAGTTTTTTTAATATCTTGTATACTCATAATACTGACCATAATAGAAACAATTAGAATGCAGAAAAAACATAATATTTACATATTAAAATATCAATCTTTACAATTTTCGTCATTTTGCCGCGAACGCCGGGTGGCGCCATATTGGATTTCCATGTATTCGGACTTTCCCGCCCGGAGGGATCCCTTAAGATTTTTTTTCTGTCACTGAGGATATATCCAGGAAATAAATCTGTTGAGTTTTCTTTTGTTGCAATTTGTGGGAGGTTGACCAAATATTTCCTGCTAAATGCCTGTACTATATCTGGGCAGGTGTAAAGACTCAATGCTACCCCCCTTTCAAGTTACCTCCCGGTAGATCTGAAATCGATTTCAAGTTACCTCCGGGGTAGCGTCGGAGACCCCCGATTTCATATTATCCCCCGCACTTTGACATTACCCCCTCTCCTGATTTAGCTGAAATGATTTAAATTCTTATGCCGCACGAACCATATACGTTTATTGATAGCAAACACGTAAACATACGAAGCTCGTCTCAAAGTCTGGAAAACATAAAAAATGTAACAAAAATTTATTGTATTGTGTGAGTGTCGTTATGGCAGCTTAGCTGCCCGGGGTAGCTATCATTTCTGAAGTCAATCTGTGTGCTGAGCATGGTGCCCCTCTAATCCAGTACACCACTGGAACTGGTACTCATTTCGCCGCCTCGGAAGGATGACAGGCTGAGTCAACCTCTCTGGATTAATTCAGCAGCCGACGGGGCTTGAACTTAGAACCCCAGGATCCCAAGCCGCACCTGACCACTGAGACAACACCAGGCTGCGCACTCAGCTGTCATCCTCTCAGGTGTCGCAAAAGAGTACCTAAGTTCCCAGTGTGTGTATGGTAGAGAAGCACTGCGATCCAGCGAGCACAGTCCGCGCTTCAAGAAATGATAGCTCCCCCTCGGCAGCTTAGCTGCCATACGGACACCATCACACCACAACTAAATGTGTGAATTAAAAATAAGCCTGTTTTCATTGCCTTTCTTATGCATTGAATTTAAGTTGCGTTGTTACCATAGATTGTAAATAATAGTGTGTGCCCGTACGGCGTGGCCGACGTGCTAAAAAAACAAACTTTCCAACCGGCTGTGCCAGAAACAACAACACACAGGCTTTCCTTCGCTCGTCTGTAATTGGTGACGTCAATTGTGACTGTCATAGCCACGTGTCCTATCATTGGTTTGGTAAAACAAATGCATAACTTGGAACCACTTTGTCCGATTAATACAAATCCTTGAAAAGGCAACATCATCAGGGCCCCAGCAATATTACCTGGCAAGTTTTTCAATTAGATTGGACCAGTGGTTGTCGAGAAACAGCGGTCACTAAGACACACAGACACACAGATCACAGACACAGACAAACACAGACACACACACACACATCACACACAACACACCACACACACACACCACACACACACACAACATTGCTGGAATTATAGAATAGAATAGTCTGAGTTGGCTTAATAAAAGTATATACCAGTAGTCTATTTTGTATCAACTATATCGAAGAAGGATTCCATAAAAAATATTGGCAAAAACTATAAACTGTAATGAGAAATACCTGATTTCAATTAATAAAATATTAAAATAAAAATCATTCATATAAAATCAAAATTCATTTGCAAAACTCTTTAAAGGCTGTCATGTGGTCAATTGGTTTTTTTCCTAATTAGTTTTCATATCAATATTCTATTTTGTAAATAAAACATACATAAATAAATGTTTGAGGGGGAATCTGAAATCGTAGGGGGTAGGATGCCAATCGATTTCAAGCCTACCCCTGGGGGTAACTGAAATCGATTCAGATTACCGCGGAAGGTAACTTGAAAGGGGGGTAAGCTTGAAGTCTTACACCGGCCAAATGTTGTAATCCAAAATTTGGTAGCATTCTGACTGGTGGATCAGGAGAATATTTCGGATAGGAATTTGCGTATTTTCCGCCAAAAATTACTGTTGCCATTTTGACACACTTCCGGTAACGTGATGGATAGGACTCCACAATTTAACATCCCTACCCCTCTGGCCCTAATGTTGTAACCCAAATTTGGTAGCTTCCTGACCTGGTGGGGTCTAAAGAAGATTTTTTAGGAATTTACTCAGTCCGCCATTTTGACCTACTTAAAGACTGTGCTGAACAGCTTTGCAATCCCTGTTACAGTAGGAGCAAGAATGTTGCTGCCAAATTTCAGCCGGATCCGCCTAGCGGTTTTGCCGGAAAAGTTGAAATGAGGAGACAAGATGGACGGACAGTGCAGAAACTTAATGGCATTTTCATTTCAGATAAGCTCAATAATAAATTTTGTGGTTTATTTGTGTTGTTTGAGAAGAAATACAAAGGAAACATGGGAAAGGTTTTAAGGCAGGGTGGGAAACGGAACGATTTGATTAAAAAATCGTTTACAAGGAGGGTTATAAGGAAGCAGGCACTTAACATGTGGCCAACAAGGAATGAGATGGAATAATCTAAATGAATATGGAAAGGGCCTTTTTGTTGTTTTAGCTTAATCTGGAATTGGAAGTCCACAGAGCATTCTGAATTGGAATTCCAGATAAGGTATTGTGATAGTGCACCTGTATGTTCTTCTGTAAAATGGTGGACTTAGTGTATTTTAGGTAAAATTGCATAAATTCCTTCAAAGTCTTCTCTCCAGACGCTACATCAGAATGCTAACCAAAATTGGGTTCCCATTAAAAGCCAGGGGCCAGATAAGCTAAAGGGCCAGTGGTCTATGATTATCTTATCTTGAATTGAAATGCCAGATAAGTGATTGTCATCGTGAAACCGTCCGTCATCCATTCCTATTTCAACTTCTCTGGCCAACCGCTGGGATGAACTAGCTCAAATTGGCAGCACATTGCGTCCGCGCGACTGGTAACGGAGATGCAAAGCTCGTTCCGGTCAACTGACTTCAGGAGGTGTCAAAATGGCAGACTTAGTAAATTCCTTCAAAAATCTTCTTCTCCAGACCCCAATTCAGAATGCTACCAAATTTTGGTTGCAACAATTTAAAGGGGGAAAAGGGGGGGTTTTTTTTTTTTTTCCCCCCCCCTGATCTTAAATTAAATTATAGGCCATGCCATCATGGGACCGGAAAAGTGTGTCAAAATCGCACAGTTGCGCACCTTCCTCAAAAATCTTCTCCACCAAATTTGGGGTTACAAATTAGCACAGGATTTGTTGTTAAATTGCGGAGGCCATGCCGATCATGTGACAGAATGTGTCAAAATGGCAGTCCACGTAAATTCCCTTCAAAAATATTTCTCCAGACTCACGAGTCAGAATGCTACCAATATGGGTCACAACAATACCCCAGGGTTGGGATGTTAATTGTGGAGGTCATGCCAATCACTGTACCAGAAAAGTGTGTCAAACTGGTGACGTCATTTGGGAAAAATCATGGAAAGTCCTCAAAAAAACTTCTTCTCCACAACACCCAGGTCAGTGTTAACCAAAAATTTGGGTTGCAACATTCGGATAAGATGTCGATGTTAAATTGTCGATGTCAATGCTGATCACCGAATAGAAGTGTATCAAAAGCTGACATCAATTTTTTGGGAAAATCGTGTAAGTTCCTTCAAAAAATCTTGCTTCTCCGACCCATCAACGAGAATGTATCAATTTGGGTTACAACATTAGGCTGGGCCCAGAATAAGCTACAGGTCCAGTGCTATGTTTTTTATATAAAGAATGAAGAAGAATTTGAAGTGAGGGTGGGAAAACAAGATGCAAAGATATTGGAGGAAAAGCAAGACAACAGGCCGTGCAAGTCTTTGCGAGTTGGGACAAGGCTCAAGTTTCCTGGGCAGACACAAAAAGATCAAAAACAACAAACAGCACACAAAAGAACACTGACGGCAATGAGCACACAATACGGTACAACATTAAAAATAAAACACTATAAGATCAATCGACAGCAAAGAAAGAAATTCAGAAACAGTTAACTTAGCTTAGGAAACAGGTACATTCAGAAAGAAAATAAAAGATGCCTCCAATGAAGACTAACTGAAAAATTGCTTTATGCCATCACCGTTATTCATGTGTATTGTGCCCCATGTTGACTCCCCATGTGAGCTATTGCAAATGCTTTGCTGTTATTGACTTTAACCTCTCTGCTGAACTACAGACCGAATGACAAGTCAACTCAACATATGGTCATTTTAGAGCTGAGATGGAAAATTTACGAATAATGCTCCCACAACATAGGGCCAACATACATGTACACTGGATGAAAAGGTTAAGCAATAAAAAATGGATGAAGAAGGGAGAAAAGGAGGAGTGTATAAGAAAGTGGCCACAAGAAATGAATTTGTTGTACGAGAAGAAAGGAGGTCCAAAATTTTCCAATTTAGCTTTGTCAATGTTTCTATTGAGAAATGGTGTGCTGTCAGTATCCATGTTCACTTTCAAATCGTTGAAACTTAATCCTAAATAGTTATGCCCTTCATATTCATCACCACAACTTTTCTGATTGCTTTCACCGTCTGTGCCCATTATCGGCTTCGTCTCTTTTCCGGTGAGAACGCTGTGAAAGTCTGCCCTTGCCGCAGGAACATCTCCTCCAGAATGCTCTCCAACATGATGTAAAAGGGGAAGTTATGTTACACAAGTTAACGGGTGGTAGGGTTCCGCAATGGTTGAAACTACGACGTGATTGGTGAACCTTCGTGATATAATCTTCCCCCAACGTTCTGTCCACAAAGCAAATGCGTCATCCTAGGAAAGAGTAAAAATGAACAAGGATGGGGAAAAACAGAGAATTGAAAGGTATAATGGAACAATGGCAAAAGGGGTTCAATGTCATGACAAATACCTATCGTATCAAAAACGGTATATAAAAGACTATGTTTTAAGCAGTAGATAAATATAATCACATCACCAACAATGCTTCCACAAGAACTTAACTTATTCATCTGAGCGTGACTCCACAATTGGTGACACATTTTCGCCAAGGCTCAAAGTGTGCACCAAAGTACAAAAGCAATTCTGGTTCTGAACTGCAACCTGTTCCACTTGAAGATCTGATCAAAGCATTTCTGATTTGTGCTCCACTTTGGTTCCCCAAATGAAAATGTAATTCTGGAATGGTGTTCTGAAATATGCATTAATTCTGTAGGCCCAGGAACCCAAACGGCCATTCCTTCTCATTACCTTCCCCTCAAATAACCTGCTCTTCAATCAAACTGAGAGTGTCTCACTCAAGGTAGATATTAACTGGTTTTAACACCTCTTCAAGAGTTGACGATGTGACATATACATTTTAAGGCTCAGTGATTGCCAACTCTCAAGTGACTATGAGCATATTAAGCTTTGTCCAACTGACATTATCTACTCTCCACGTGCCTATTAACACGATGGTTTGAATCATACTACTTTTAAAGGGCATATCATCAATCTCAGGAGTACCAGAACAATCCATTTCGCTTCAGACTGGTGAGTTTCCCTTTCCATATAAAGTCACAGATTCATAGTTGCAGCAGAACATTTCGTTTTTGAATAATAAATTAAAAAAAAACACATGACCACCTCCAATTTTGTGCACTTAATCCAAGATATTAAACATGTTATTTAACAACTGTGGATGACCTCTGTCCTCCCTCAACTCACTCTGCTCATGACATGGTCCAAAAGAAGAGAAGATATTCTTGCGAAGCTTGTCTGTCCCCAAATGGTCTTCATCACATACAAAAGTTTTCTTCTTAAGTGGCTCTTAGGTCGAACTCCGATGACATTGATCTTCCGCTTTCCAGTCCTCATCGATCAAAAATTGCTCTGAGTAGTTCTCTGTCCGCCAAGCCGTATCCTTCTCAACATGTTGAGTATTGACACTTGTTTTGCCCTGCTTGACCTTCCATATTATGTGTCCAAAGTAAAAGATTGAAACAGATCCATTTTTGCCAAGTAAGCATTTGCCAGCAATCCGAGACGTCTTCTTCTAATTTTAACCGACAGCCCTTGGAGGGAAATCACAGAGCTCTTTTTTTTGGCCTATGTTTTAAAGAACCCCCAAAATGACATTGAAAACTGAATGAAGAAAGTCGAGTAGAGCATCCATCAAGGTCCCTTTCTCATGAGCAGCAGTGAGGATCCATGTTTCACTTCCATAAAGTAGGATGCCATTTCTTGCAATAAACATGGCCATGTACCTTGATAAGCCGAAGAAGTCCTTGAACTGTATAAATCAAGAAAACACCAGCTCCCCAGGGAGCAGTCCGGCTTGCAAGATCACATGCTGTCCTATTGGCTTGGGTCACATGACCTTCCATGATCAGAATGAAGCTTCACCAGCAGAGTTTTGATTTATGGATATTATGCGTTTATCGACATTTTCCAATGGTTTTGCTGATTTTTTTTCCGAGGAACAATGGCTTCGAGTTGCATCAGTATGGAAAATATCAGAAATTTCCAGCCCACGTAGAAAGTACTGAACATTTAATAAAGAAAGTAGGTGAGTCGTGAGTGAGTAAGTGATGAGTGTTAAAAAAAAAAAAGCTATAATGAGATGTAATGATCTCATATGATCTGACTTTATGATCCTGACTACAATCCCTGAACTAAATCCCTGTAGTCCCTTTAATTAGGTTTATTATGATCCCTGACAACAATCCACCTCCTGTTTGACTGTCACAAGGTAGGGACAATGTGTTGGGTGGTAGGACCATTGTTGCTCACAGGTTTGCAGTTTTGCTATTGTGACACACAAAACGTGCCAAGCTGCTTCACCAAAGTCAGGGGGTTGTATTGAATTATGTACCCGCATTGATTTATGGTCACAAAATAAACGATTGTGTGTGTTTTGTCCTGATAAGCGAAAAAAGGGTGAAACCATTATCGCGGCTTCACTATCCTTTTTGTGACTTGTAAATCTCAGTTATAACAGACCATGAGTGTTGCCCATGGAACCCATCTGGCATCGAGACAATGTGTGAAGTCATGCGCAGCAGACGTTCATCGTCCACACTCCAAAGCCTTCAAACCCCCTCCTTACCCCAACAACTCCTAACCCTCCAACCCCACTGAAAGAACCTCACCCCCCCCCCCCACAAAACCTCAACCCTCTTGTCCTTTCAATCCTGACAATCTCAACTCATCAACTAATGTTCTCTGAAAGGAGGTCTACAACCAACCGCCCCCACTACTTTCTCAACAATCCCCTTGAAGAAGTCCTTTCAGTCATACTTTGGGCCTCATTATTTCATGATCTTTCCTGGGAAAGCCACAATTTCCAAGCGGCCTCCAAAGCCAAGTCGCGATTGGGCATTCTACGTCACGCAAAGTCCCTTCTGCGCACACCTGAGCTTCTAACACATGCAAAACTTCCGTCCACAGCCCCTGTGGAGTACTGCTCTTCCCTTTGGGCTGGTGCACCAGTGGTAAACGCTCGGGAGCCGCCTTACTTGGGATCTAATCAAGATAAGATTGGTTGCATTACGAGGGTGCGTCCCCTGGTCAAGAACCACGGACTCTAGTTAAACGGCAAATTAGACGGTGGACACAACTGGAAACTCATGTTACTGAATGGCGTTGTGTTGTCAAGCAACCCACCATACCACAAAGTTAATTTTGAGCGGTGGCCCAGATCGGTTCTCCGAGGAGAAACGAAGATTAACCCCTCATAATTACATTCGGTACCCGTGGGCGTAACAATATAAAAGCTCATTCTAAACCACTCACTGACTCATTGGCTTGACTAATATAAGTTCGTGACCTTTGTGTGCTGTGAATTTGGTGTGGCCGACAAGATATCGAAGCAAAGATACACCGGGAAATCATTACAGAACTGTTGGGAAACATCCTAAATGAAATATAAATAAATGAAAACAAATAATGGAATTAACTCATGAAAAGATTAATGCAAGAATGAGTGGACCAAGACAATGGGTGAAGTGACCAGACAATACAATGTGTAAGCAATAACCTCGCTAGTAATGTTACAGATTATCAATCCTATATAATGGATATGTTACGTTTGTGTAAAACGATTACATAAGCTCGTGAGAAGCAACTCGAGTTAAGCAGGAATTAAATTAATGAGCTGTATGGAGGGGGGGGAGGTAAGTTCACAGACAACTGAGTGCGGCAATTGGGGGGGGGCAAGGTGGGGGGAAAAAAAAAACAACCCGAAAAAAGAAAAAAAAAATGGATAATTATCAACAGAACTTTGAGATGAAACTTCTGTTGGGCTGCACGTTTCGATATATCTATGATACTTAAAACTTCTATTGAAGCATGAAACGAGCTTTGGGTGAAAAGATTTTGATTGGTTGTCCAATTTTTTTATATTACCTCATATTATTCTTATCACCAACCTTGTGATCTTGTTTTCCTATCGGTTAACATTCTTCTATATTTGGCTTTTCATCGGTCATAGCCTGTTGAAGGTCCTGTAATGGAACTCTTCTTCTTCTTCTTCATGTCAGCCAGTGGTTGCTGGTTGCATCACTGGTTGAGGGCAGCAAGATATGCCACTCCATTACCAGTTACACTGGGTCTCAATTTTCGCCACCTCAGAAGGACGACAGCCTGTCAACTCCATCAGGGTTGTTAATGCAACAACCTAACGGGGAGCTCAAACTCAGGACCCCCAATATCCCCTAGCCATCCACTCTAACCGCAAAGCCAAACCAGGCTTATGTCAATGGAACGAGGTAAGCCCTGGCAACCATTTATAAATAGAAACCCAAGCAAGTTGCTGTTCCTTGACAACCATGAGCTCAAATTACCTCTTCTTGTACTCTTGAAAAAGCTCAATAAACAGTCCGTTCAAAAATTTACTTTGGTATTTTGTAATGCTGTGTACACATGTTATGACCCTGGCTAATCTCATTTCTAATCATTACTTGTCCGACTTGATGGTGTAAGCTGTAGAGAGAGCGCACTTGCTTTTGGATTTACCTTGATGTGATCCCCGACCCAAAACTATCCCACTGTTCGGATTGGTCTTTGGGAGGAGTTGAATCCCCTGGATGGCATTAAAAACTGGGTGTCCTGTCTGTTATAATTTGTTGGTGGATGTTAAAGACTCTAAAGATGTCTTTTTCATGATGAGTAGGCAAGATTTGCGACACCCTGAAACAAGTTAAGTTTCTGGCCAAATTTCGGCTCTCGTTATAACGTGAAGCCTGGCCATCGATTCGTGAAAGACTTTGGGCCAAAATATTCTCTGGCTGACCCTACAAGCTTGTGGGACTAATTGGGGCCTTAGTAACAGCAGCAGCAACCTAGGCATGATGCTGTCAATAATAATCACAAAAATGTGAAGTGGCACACCACAAATGTACTTTTACTTTCCCAGTTTGTCTTACCAGCCACAAAGCAGATCAACTTTCCCAGCAAGTGAGGCAGAATATTTATTTTCTTCAACCAAAACACATGGTTTTGTTTTCTGGACCCTCACTATTTTTCATTCCTTTGTTGCCAATCTTCCCTTGATTCAAAATTCTGCTCCAAATTGTTCTCCTCTCCTAATGAGTTTCATGAGGTCCATTCCCTGCACAGCGGGAGACGAGGTTTTGCAATCACTTCTATCTGTGCGTTCCTGTCCGGACCGAACTTTTTTTAAACCATTTGAGCTTTTGTCATCAAATTTTCAAAAAGCATTATTATGAGAGAAATATGAGAGAAGACAAACGTAATCAATTTGGTCAAAAGGTCAAAGGTTACGTCAACAAAAAAATCATCACAATTTCATCCATTGGCTTGAAATGTTAAGAAAATTTGCATATTTGTCCTGAAGAATATTGCTTTTTTGAGGGTCAAAAGGTCAAGCCGCCTGAAATCCGTCAGTTATTTTTTGTTATTTTACCTCCGCACCGAAGGTGGAGGAAGATTGTTTCACCCCTGCCTGTTTGTTCGTTGCCAAAATCGAAGATTTTTCAAAGTATATGGTCAGTCCATTGTTATCTGCCTGTCTGTTGTCACCCCTTCAGGCAAATTTAAAAACCGATCTTCATGAACCTTCACCACATAGTAGCCGTTTCTCATAAGGAAGAAGTCTATTGTTTTTGAGGTCAAAAGAATCAAAGGTAAACATAGGCCCATAGGTCACCCAACTAAAGGTGGTATTTCTAAATCCTCAATTTTAATCCAATTGACTTGAAATTTGAAGCAGGATATATATTCAGGTCACTGAATTCACCAACCATTATTTTGTAGGTCCACATCGGCCAAAAGGTCAACAATAGGCCAAATTTCTAAAATTGTCAAATTTTCATACCGATTCACTTGAAATTTGAAAGAGTATTTATGTTTCACGTCATGAATTGAATTCAACCAGCCAATACTTTTGAGGTTAAATATTGTTTTATGGATCTGCAAGTAATCAGCTCTGCACGCGGTCTTTAATCTAGTTATTGAAATCCGAAGATTTTCAGTATATTGGTTTGTCCTTTTGTCTGTCTGTCTGTCTTGTCTGTCTGCTGTCGCCTACAGTCAACAAATTAAAACCAATCTTCACGAAACTTCACCACAATGGTAAGATATTGTCATAAGGAAGAAGGCTATTGTTTTTGAGGTCAAAAGGTCAAAATGTCAACATCGGCCAAAGGTAACAACTAAGGTGGTATTTCTACATTCCCCTCAATTTTCAATCCGATTGACTTGAAATTTGAAGAAGATTTATATTTCTGGTCACTGAATCAAACGAGCCAACTTATTTTTGGAGGTCCAATCGCCAAAAGGTCAACATTGGCCGAATTTCTAAAATTGTCAATTTTTCAATCTGATTCACTATTTGAAGAGGAGTTGCATATTTGGTCGTTGAAATTCAACCATTATTATTTTTGAGGTCCAATTTGGTTTTATGATTTTGTAGTTTATCGTGCCTGCTACGTCTTCTTCTTTGTTTGTTTGTTTGTCTGTTTCTTTGGTTTGTGTGAGGAATCTCAAAAATATGTGGAGGAGTCGGATGAATTGGTGGGCCAGATTAAATTTTGATGAAGATCTAGATCTGGATGCGGCTCCAGAATTTTAAAACGATGTCTTCACCATTGAGAGATTGGTGCCAAAAACCAATATATCGCACTGAATATCTTTCAAAAATTGTGGACAGATTCGGACGAAACTTGGTGACAACGTGGGTGTAGTGACAAGGAAGAAATGATTCAATTCTGGTGAAGATCCAAATCCGGATCTGATAAATTTTAAGTGATTCTTCACCATTGAAGATAAGACTAAATTGCTAAAAAGAAACCTTGCCAATATCGTGGGTTCCTACGATCGTGGGTGTTGCCACCAATTGCGGGCACGCAATTGTTGTTTCCGATTCCATTTACGAATGAGGAAGTCTGGAAGAGTACAATGGGGAAGGGTCTAACCTGGCAATCATTGACCCTGGGGGGGGGTAAATTGGATTTCGTTTTGACCAATCACGAGTTTTTTTAGCTGAGATGAGTCATCATGCCCTGGTGGTTGGCTTAATGGTAGGGTGGCGGGCATGGGATTCCCAGGATCCTGAGTTCAAATCCCACTCGGCAGTTGAATTATCGAGGTGGGGTTGACTGCCTGTCATCTTTCCAAAGGTCGGCAAAAATGAGTGCCAGCCTTGCTTGGTATCTGTTGTCAAGTGGCGACCAAGTCCAGGATTGTACCCAATAAGCAAAGGAGACTGCTTTAAGCAGCACCAACGCTCCTGCACAGAGTATGGTCCAATGGATGGATGGGTTGGGTGGATGAAGTCCTTGTTTGGTCCTGTGTGGAACAATTACTTTCATAATAAGCCTTGTGGAGTTTTTCACGAACCGTTTTTAATGAGCCCAAAATTTGAAGTGATGGACAAATAGTTGTACCAAAAGGCAAGAAAAGGTTTATGATGTTTTGGCGAAAAAGATCAAGTTTGTTACAATCGTTTGCTCTAAGAGAAAAAGCGCCATCTTGTACGGGCCACCATTACGGGGTCAATTATTGCCGTAGAAACCTTCCCATTTGTACTCTTCCTCATTCTTAATCTTCATTATCCTTCAAACCTTTCGATTCCTCCTTCAAACCTATTTCCAACGTTAATTTTCCAACTCCATATTTGAAACCTTATTTGCAAAAACATTTATTCTGACAGTCCGGATTTAACACCGGTTTGTCAAACACATTCGAGCAACAGCTCATGGAAAAAATCGAGGCGAAGGGATTTGATGATGGGAACAGGTTTTGAACAGCCGATGGAGACGGAAGATGGTGTCATCTCGTACCTTGGTCCCCCAAGCAGGAAGATCGTGGTTCAAGGTAAAGGTTAATTGTTAAAGGGGATTTTGTTTACCTTTTTTCTCCGGTTGGTCTTGAATCACCTTCCCACGACTCAATCTCACCCGTCCGCTCACACCGTTCCAACTCATGCCGAGGGACCCCATTGCCCCAAAGACAAAACTTCGCCAAAAGCAGCGCAGCACTCACTTGGGGGGATCAGCCGTCCTGTCCGAGTGTCTCTGTTTCTCGCTCAGTTTTGTGCTTGTGCTTGTTAGGGAGTCTACAAATGGAGAAAAAGAAGAGAGGGGTAGCTGAGAGGTTGGTTGGGCTGTTTCTCAGTGGTGGGGCAGGGGGTCGCCAAGGTAAAGCTTCGGAGGTGTACGATTCCGCGCCGATCTATG
>CM068962.1:57006-70364 GCA_035128595.1 Eptatretus atami
GGCCTTGCCACTAAACATATGAATCACTGCATTGGGGGCATATATCAACTCCATCAGTTCTTGAAGCCCGAATGACACCATGAGGCGTCCAATACATCCGAGGAAACTCATCTCTGCGTGGAAGCCGCCCAAGCGTAGGACAATCCCTTTCAGATCAGAATCACTTCCATAGGCTCTGAGTTGATGATCATGAGGCCTTCCACTCAGAGGGGCTTGATCAAAGGTGATTACTGGAGTGACACCATGGCATCGTGCATGTTCACTGACAAACATCAGGGTCGAGTATATGCATGTGCTGTCATATTGCATGTGCGCTAAACAAATTAATATTGTGTGTTAATTGCTTTCACCAGAGGATAGTTACTAATGCCTGTATCTGGAAATATATGTATGTATGCTGCCGGGGATACATATGTTCTTATATCGAACAAACTTATCTCACAAGTCAAAATATTTTTTAGGGAAAAAATTAGATGACATTTTTGGACAAAAAATAGTATAATTTTTTATTATTATACCTCTCAATACATTTCAATTTTTTTAATTATTCTTGTTATCAAATACTGACCAATACTAGAAACAATTAGAATGCGAAAACATAATATTACATATTAAAATATCAAATCTTTACAATTTTCGTCATTTTGCCCCGAACGCCGGTGGCGGCCATATTGGAATTTCCATGAATTCGGACTTTCCCCCCGGAGGATCCGTTAAGACTTTTTTCTGTCACTGAGGATATATCCAGGAATCAAATCTGTTGAGTTTTCTTTGTTGCAATTTGTGGGAGGTTTGACCAAAATATTTCTGCTAAATGCCTGTACTATATCTGGGCCAGGTGTAAAGACTTCAAGCTACCCCCTTTTCAAGTTCACCTCCCGGTATCTGAAATCGATTGCAGTTTACCTCCCGGGTAGCTCGTTGAACCCCGATTTGATATTACCGTTCGCCGCACTTTTGACATTACCCCTCCCTGATTTAGCTGAAATGATAAATTCTATGCCCACGAACCATATAATCGTTTATTGATAGTCAAACACAGTAAAACATAACGAAGCTCGTCTCAAGTCTGGGAAACATAAAAAAATGTAACAAAAATGTTATTGTATTAGTGGTGGTGTCGTACTGGCAGCTTAGCTGCCCGGGGTAGCTATCAATTTCTGAAGTGCAACTGTGTGCTGAGCAGTGCCCCTCTACCCAGTACAACACACTGGAACTGGTACTCATTTGCCGCCTCGGAAGGATGACAGGCTGAGTCAACTCTCTGGTTATATCTCAAGGCAGCACGACGGGGCTTGAACTTAGGAACCCCAGGATGCCCAAGCCGCCACCTGACCGGGCGACCCTGAGACAACACCACAGGCTGCGCAATCAGCCTGTCATCCTCTCAGCGTAGGTCGCAAAAAGAGTACCAAGTTCCCAGTGTTGTGTATGGTAGCAGAAGCACTGCGATCAGCGAGCACAGTCCGCCGCTTGCAAGAATGATAGCTCCCTGGCAGCTAGCCTGCCATACGACCACACACCACCACAACTAAATGTGTGAATTAAAAATAAGCTGTTTCATTGCCTTACTTTGCATGAGTTTAAGTTGCGGTTGTTAACCCATAATTGTAAATAATGAGTGTGTGCCCGTAGGCGTGAGCCGACGTGCTAAAAAAACAAACATTTCAAACCGCTGTGCCAGAAACAACAACTGACAACAGGCTTTGCTCTTCGGCTCGTCTCGTATAATATGAGATGACGTCAATTGTGACTGTCATAGCACACGTGTCGCTAATCATTCAGGTTTGGTTAAACAATGGCATAACTTGGAACTCACTTGTCCGATTATACAAACCTTGAAAAGGCAACATCACAGGGCCCAGCAATATACTGGCAAGTTTTCAATTAAGAATTGACGGCAGTGGTTGTCGAGAAACAGTCGGTCACAAGACACAAAGCAGACACACACCAGACAACACGACACAGACACACACACACACACACACATCACCACATCACACACAACACACACACACACGGGGACACACACACACACACACACAACATTGCTGGAATTTAGATAGAGATAGTTGAGTTGGCTTAATAAGTATATACCAGTATGTCTATTTGTATCAACTATATCGAAGAAGGATTCATAAAAATATGGGCAAAACTATAAACTGTATGAGAAATATCACTGATTTCAATTAATAAGAATATTAAATAAAATCATTCATAAATAATAAAATTCATTGCAAACTCTTTAAAGGCATGTCATGTGGTCAATGGTTTTTTCCCTAATTAGTTTTCACTATCATAATTAGCTATTTTGTAAAAAACATACATAAATAATGTTTGAGGGTGGGTGAATCTTGAAATCGTAGGGGGTAGGATGCAATCGATTTCAAGTACCCTGGGGGTAACCTTGAATCGATTTCAGATTACCCGTCCCGGAGGTATTGAAGGGGGGTAAGACTTGAAGTCTTTACACCGGGATCCAAATGTTTGTAATCGGGCAAAATTTGGTAGCATTCTGACCTGGTGGAATCAGGAGAAATATTTCGGAAGGATTTGCGCTGATTTCCCAAAAATTACTGTCATGCCAAATTTTGAACACCTTCCGGTAACGTGTGGATATGGACTCCCACAAATTTAACATCCCTACCCTTGGCCCTAATGTTGTACCGCAAATTTGGTAGCATTCTGACCTGGTGGGGTCTAAAGAAGATTTTTTAAGGAATTTACTCAGTCCGCCATTTGACACTACTTAAAGACATGTGACTCGAACAGCTTTGCAATCCCTGTTACAGTCAGGAGCAGAATGTTGCTGCCAAATTTCAGCCTGGATCCGAGCCGTAGCGGTTTTGCCGGAAAAGTTGAAATGAGGAGACAAGATGGACGGACAGTGCAGAATACCTTAATGGCATTTCAATTCCAGATAAGCCTCAATATAAATGGGGTTTATTTGTGGTTGTTTTCTTAAAGAAATACAAAGGTAAACATGGGAAAGGTTTTAAGGCAGGGTGGGAAACGGACGATTTGATTAAAAAATAGTTTACAAGAGGGTGTATAAGGAAGCAGGCCTGTCAATGACATGTGGCCAACAGAGGAATGAGAGTGGATAATCTAATATATGGAAAAGGGCCTTTTTGTTGTTTTATAGCTTATCATGGAATGGACAGTCCACAGAGCATTCTGAATTTGGAATTCCAGATAAGGTATTGGTGATAGTGCAACCTGATGTTCTTCTGTAAAATGGTGGACTTAGTGTATTTTAGGTAAAATTGCATAAATTCCTTCAGAAAGTCTTCTCTCCAGACGCTACCAGTCAGAATGCTAACCAAATTGGGTTACGATACACTAAGCCCAGGGGCCAGATAAGCGTAAAGGGCCAGTGTCCTTGATTATCTAATCTGAATTGAAATGCGCAGATATAGGTATTGTCATCGTGCACCGTCCGTCATCCATTCCTATTTCAACTTCTCTGGCCAACCGCTGGGATGAACTAGCTCAAATTTGGCAGCACAATTGCGTCCCGCGTGAGACTGGTAACGAGATTGCAAAGCTCGTTTCCGGTCAACTTGACTTCAGAGAGTAGGTCAAAATGGCAGACTTAGTAAATTCCTTTCAAAAATCTTCTCTCCAGACCCACAATTCAGAATGCTACAAATTTGTTGGTCTGGCAACATTAAAGGGCAAAAGGGGGTTTTTTTTTCCCCCTGATCTTAAAATTAATTATTAGGCCATGCCATCATGGACCGGAAAAGTGTTGTCAAAATCGCACAGTTGCGCACCTTCCTCAAATCTTCTCCACCAAATTTGGGTTACAACATTAGCACAGGATTTGTTGTTAAATTGCGTGAGGCCATGCCGATCATGTGACAGAATGTGTCAAAATGCAGTCCACGTAAATTCCGCTTCAAAAGTATTTCTCGCGACTCACGAGTCAGAATGCTAGCCGAAATATGGGTCACACAATTACGCCAGGGTTGGGATGTTAATTGTGGAGGTCATGCCAATCACTGTACCAGAAAAGTGTGTCAAAACTGGCTGAACCGTCATTTTGGGAAAAATCATGGAAAGTCCTCAAAAAAACTTCTTCTCTCCACAACACCCCAGAGTCAGATGTAACCAATGTCCGGAAATTTCGGGTTGCAACATTCGGATAAGATCGTCGATGTTAAATTGTCGATGTCAATGCTGAGCACCGAATACGAAGTGTATCAAAAGGCTGACGATCAATTTTTGGGAAAATCGTGTAAGTTCCTTCAAAAATCTTCTTCTTCTCAGAACCCATCACGAGAATGTATCAATTTGGGTTACAACATTAGGGCTAAGGGCACCCAGAATAAGAGCTACAGGTTCCCAGTGCTATGTTTTTATATCAAAGAATGAAAGAAGAATTTGAGTGAGGTGGGAAAACAAGATGCAAAGATGAAATTGGAGGAAAGACATTAGACAACAGCCGTGCAAGTCTTCTGCAGAGTTGGGACAAGGCTCAAGTTTCCTGAGGCAAGACACAAAAAGATCAAAACAAACCAAACAGCAGCACAAAAGACACTGACAGGCAATGAGCACACAATACGGTACAACATGTAAAAATAAAACACTATAAAGAAAGTCGGACAGAAAAGAAAGAAATTCAGAACAGTTAACTTAGCTTAGGAAACAGGTCATTCAAAAAGAAAATAAAAGATGCCTCCACATGAACTAACTGAAAATTGCTTTATGCCATCACTCGTCTTTATTCATGTGTATTTGTGCCTCATGTTGACTCCCCATGTGAGCTATTGCAAAGCCTTTGCTGTTATTTGACTTTACCTCTCTGCTTGAACTACAGACCGAATGACAAGTCAACTCAACATATGGTCATTTTAGAGCTGAGATGGAAAATTTATTCGAATAATGCTCCCACAACATAGGGCAACATACACTGTACACTGGATGAAAGGTTAAGCATAAAAAATGGGAATGAAGATAGGGAGAAAAGGGGAGTGTATAAGAAAGTGCGCCACAAGAAATGAATTTGTTTTACGAGAAGAAAGGAGGTCCAAAATTTTCCAATTTAGCTTGTCAATGTTTCTTTTGAGGAAATGGTGAGTGCTGTCAGTATCACATGTTTACTTTCAAATCGTGAGAACTTAATCCTAGAATAGTTATGCCCTTCATATTCATCACCACAACTTTTTCTGATTTGCTTTCACCGTCTGTGCCCATTACGCTTCGTCTCTTTTCCGGTTGAGAACGCTGTGAAAGTCTGGCCCTTGCCGCAAACATCTCCTCCAGAATGCTCTCCAGACATGGATGTAAAAGGGAAGTTATTTACAACAGATTAACGAGGTGGTAGGGTTCCGCATGGTTGAAACTACGACTGTGAAATTGTGAACTTCGTGATATATCTTCCCCCAACGTTCTGTCCACAAAGCAAATGCTCATCCTAAGGAAAAGAGTAAAAATGACAAGGATGGGGAAAAACAGAGAATTGAAAGTATATGGACAATGGCAAGGGGTTCAATGTCATGACAAATACCTATCGTAAAAAACAGGTATTATAAAGACTAGTGTTTTAAGCATAGTATAAATATAATCACATCACCAACAATGCTTCCAAAGACTTAACTTATTCATCGCTTGAGCGTGAACGTCCACAATTGTGACACATTTAATCGGCCAAGGCTCAAAGTGTGCACCAAGTACAAAAGCAATTCTGGGTTCTGAACTGCAACCTGTTCCACTTGAAGATCTGATAAAAGCAGTTTCTGAATTTGTGCTCCACTTTGGTTCCCCAAATGAAAAATGTAATTCTGGAATGGTGTTCTGAAATATGCATTATTCTGTGGCCCAGGAAACCCAACGGCCATTCCTTCTCATTACCTTCCCCTCACGAATAACTGCTTCTTCATCAAACTGAGAGTGTCTCACTCAAAGGTAGAATATTATCACTGGTTTAACACCTCTTCAGGTTGACGATTGTGACCGATATACATTTTAAGGCTCAGTGATTTGCCAACTCTCAAGTGACTATCGGCATGATTTAAGCTTTGTCCACTGACATTACTACTTCCATCGTGCCTTTAACAGATGGTTTGAATCATACTACTTTAAAGGGGCATATCATCAATTCAAGGAGTACCTAGAACAATCCATTTCGCTTCAGACTGGTGAGTTTTCCCTTTCCATATAAATGTCACAGATTCATAGTGCAGCGGCAGAACATTTCGTTTTTGAATAATAATTAAAAAAACACATGACCACACTCAATTTTGTGCATTAATGCCAAGATATTAAAACATGTTATTTAACAACTGTGGATGACCCTCTGTCCTCCGCTCAGACTCACTCTGCTCATCGACATGGTCCAAAGAAGAGAAGATATTCTTGCGAAGCTGTCTGTCCCAAAATTGGTCTTTCAATCTACATACAAAAGTTTTTCTTCTAAGTGGCTCTTAGGTCGAACTCCGATGACATTGTATCTAATCCGCTTCCAGTCCTCATCGATCAAAAATTGCTCATGAGTAGTTCTACATGATCCGCCAAGCCGTATCCTTCTTCAACATGTTGAGGTATTGACAGCTTGTTTGCCCTGCTTTGACCTTCATATTTATGTTCCAAAGTAAAGATTGGAAAAACAGATCCCATTTTGCCAAGTAGAGCATTGCCCAGCAATCCGAGAACGTCCTTATTCTAATTTTAACGACAGCCTTGGAGGGAAATCACAGAGCTCTTTTTTTGGCCTAATGTTTCAAGAACCCCAAAAGTGGACAAATTGAAAACTGAATGAAGAAAGTCGAGTAATGAGCATCCATTCAAGTGCCCTTCTCATGAGCAGGCAGTGAGGATCCATGTTTCACTTCCATAAAGTAGGATGCCATCCTTGCAATAAACATGCCATGTCCTTGATAGCCGAGAGAGTCTTGCTGTATAAATCAAGAAACACCAGCTTCCCCCAGGGAGCAGTCGTGCTGTTGCAGATCAACATGCTGTCCTATTGGCTTGGGTCACATGACCTTCCATGATCAAGAATGAAGCTTCACGCAGCAGAGTTTATTTATGGATATTATCGTTTATGACATTTTCCATGGTTTTGCTGATGTTTTTTTCCGAGGAACAATGGCTTCGATGTTGCATCAGTATGGAAAATATCAGATTTCCAGCACCACGTAGAAAGTCTGAACATTTAATAAATGAGTAGGTGAGTCAGTGAGTGAGTAAGTGAGTGAGTGTTAAAAAAAAAAGCTTATAATGAGATGTAAATGATCTCATATGATCCTGACTTTATGATCCTGACTACAATCCTGACTAAATCCCTGTAGTCCCTTATTAATGGTTTATTATGATCCCTGACAACAATCCGACCTCCTGTTTGACTGTCACAGGTAGGAGACAATGTGTGGGTGGTAGAAGACCATTGTTTGCTCACAGGTTATGCAGTTTTGGACTATTGTGACACACAAATCTGTGCAAGCTTGCTCACCAAGTCAGGGGGTGTATTGAATTAGTACCCGCATTTGATTTAATGGTCACAAAATAAACGATTGTGTGTGTTTTGTCCTGATAAGCCGAAAAAAGGGTGAAACCATTATGCGCGGCTTCACTATCCTTTTTTGTGACTTGTAAATCTCTAGTTATAACAGACCATGAGTGTGCCCATGGAACCCATCTTGGCATCACGACAAATGTGTGAAGTCATGCGCAGCATGACGTTCATCGTCCACACTCCAAAGCCTTCAACCGCCTCCTTACCCCAACACACTCTAACCGCTCCAACCCCACTGAAAGAACCTCACCCCGCCCCCCCCCCCACAAAAACCTCAACCCCTGTCTTTGTCTTTCAATCCTGACAAATCTCACACTCACAACTATGTTCTCTGAAAGGACGGTCTAACAACCAACCGCCCGCCATCTACTTTCTCAACAATCCCCTTGAAGAAGTCCTTTCAGTCACTATTTGGGCCTCATTATTCTCATGATCTTTCCTGGGAAAGCCACAATTTCTCAAGGCTGGCCGTCCAAAGCCAAGTCGCGAATTGGGCATTCTACGTCACGCAAAGTCCCTTCCTGCGCACACCTGAGCTTCTAACACATGCAAACTTTCGTCCATCAGCCCTGATGGAGTACTGCTCTTCCCTTTGGGCTGGTGCACCAGTGGTAAACGCTCAGGAGCCGCCTTACTTGGGATCTAAATCAAGATAAATTGGTTGCATTACGAGGGTGCGTCCCCTGGTTCAAAACCACGGGACCTCTAGTTTAAACGGCAAATTAGACGGTGGACACACTGGAACTCAATGTTACTGAATGGCGTTGTGGTTGTCAAGCAAACCCACCATACACACAAAGTTAATTTTGAGCGGTGGCCCCAGATCCGGGTTCTTCCGAGGAGAAACGAAGATTACACCCCTCTAATTACATTCGGTGACCCGTGGGCGTAACAATATAAAGCTCATTCTAACCACTCACTGACTCATTGGCTTGACTAATATAATGTTCGTGACTTTGTGTGCTGTGAATTTGTGTGGCCGACAGATATCGAAGACGAGATACACCGGGAAACATTACAGAACTGTTGGAAAACATCCTAAATGAAATATAAATAAATGAAAACAAATAATGGAATTAAATAATGAAGATTAATGCAAGAATGAGTGACCAAGACAATGGGTGAAGTGACCAAGACAATAACAAATGTGTAAGCTACCTCGCATAGTAATGTTACAGATTATAATCCTATATAATGGATAATGTTACGTTTGTGTAAAAACGATTACATAAGCTGTGAGAACGGCAACTCGAGTTACAGTGAAATTAAATTAATGAGCTGTATTGGAGGGGGGGGGGAGGATAAGTTCACAGACAACTGAGTGCGGCAATTGGGGGCAAGGTGGGGGAAAAAACACGAAAAAGAAAAAAAATGGATAATTATCAACAGAACTTTGAAGAAGCCTCTTGTTGGGCTGCACGTTTCGATATCATCTATGAACTTAAACTTCTATGTGGCATGAAACGAGCTTTGTGAAAAGATTTTTGATTGGTTGTCCAATTTTTTTATATAACCTCATATTATTCTTTATCACCAACCTTGTGACTCTTGTTTTCCTTATCGGTTAACATTCCTTCTATATTTGGCTTTTCATCGTCATGAGCCTGTTGAAGGTCCTGTATGGAACTCTTCTTCTTCTTCTTCATGGTCCAGCCAGTGGTTGCTGGTTGCATCACTGGTTGAGGGCCAAGATATGCCACTCCTATTACCAGTACACTGGGTACTGCATTTCGCCAACCTCAGAAGGGACGACAGCCTGTCAACTCCATCAGGTGGTTAATGCAACAACCTAACGGGGAGCTCAAACTCAGGACCGCCAATATCCCCTAGCCATCCACTCTAACGCAAAGCCAACACAGGCTTATGTCAATGGAACGAGGTAAGCCCTGGCAACATTTATATAATTAGAAACCAGCAAGTTGCTGTTCCTTGATCAACACATGAGCTCAAATTACCTCTTCCTTGTACTCATTGAAAAAGCTCAATAAACAGTCCGTTCAAAAATTTACTTTGGTATTTTGTAATGCGATGTGTACACATGTATGGACCCTGGCTAAATCTCCATTTCTAATCATTACTTGTCCGACTTGATGGTGTAAGCTGTAAGAGAGAGCGCACTTGCTTTGGATTTTTACCTTGATGTGATCCCCGACCTGCAACATCACTGTTCGGATTGGTCTTTGGGAGGAGTTGACATCCCCTGGATGGGCATTAAAACTGGGTGTCCTGTCTGTTATATTTGTTGGTGGATCGTAAAGACTCTAAAGAGTCTTTTACATGATGAGGTAGGCAAGATCGTTGCCGACACCCCTGAAACAAGTTAAGTTGTCTGGCCAAATTTCGCTCTCGTTATACGTGAAGCCTGGGCATCGATTCGTGAAAGACTTTGGGCCAAAATATTCTATGGCTGACCCTACAAGCTTGTGGACTAATTGGGGCCTTCAAGTAAAGCACAGCAACCTAAGGCATGATGCTGTCAATAATAATCACAATCATGTGAGTGGCAGCACACATAATGTACTTTTACTTCCACAGTTGTCTTACCAGCCACCAAAGCAGATCAACTTTCCCAGCAGTGAGGCAGAATATTTATTTTCTTCAACCAAACACATGGTTTTGTTTTTCTGGACCCTACTATTTTTCCATTCCCTTTGTTGCCAATCTTCCTTGATTCAAAATTTGCTCCAAATTGTTCTCCTCGTCCTAATGAGTTTCATGAGGTCCATTCCCTGCACAGCGGGAGACGAGGTTTTGCAATCACTTTATCTGTGCGTTCTGTCCGGACCGATACTTTTTTTAAACCATTTGAGCTTTTGTCATCAAATTTTCAAAAAAGCATTATTATGAGAGATATGAGAGAAGACAAACTAATCAATTTGGTCAAAAGGTCAAAGGTTACGTCAACAAAAAATCATCACAATTTCATCCAATTGGCTTGAAATGTTAAGAATTTGCATATTTGTCACTGAAGAATATTGCTTTTTGAGGGTCAAAAGGTCAAGCCGCCTGAAATCCGTCAGTTATTTTGTTATTTTAACCTCCGCCACCCAATGAAGGTGGAAGGAAGATTGTTTTCACCCACTGCCTTTTGTTTTTCGTTGCAAATGCGAAGATTTTTCAAGTATATGGCAGTCCTTGTGTATTCTGCCTGTTCTGTTGTCACCCCATTCAGGTCAGCAATTTAAACCGATCTTCATGAACCTTCACCACATACGTAGCCAGTTTCTCATAAGGAAGAAGTATATTGTTTTGAGGTCAAAAGAATCAAAAGGTAAACATAGGCCCAAGTCACCCACTAAAGGTGGTATTTTAAATCCTCAATTTATATCCAATTGACTTGAAAATTTGAAGCAGGATATATATTTCAGGTCACTGAATTCACCAACACATTTTTTATTTTGTAGGTCGCACATCGGCCAAAGGTCCAACAATAGGCCAAATTCTAAAATTGTCAAATTTTCATCCGATTCACTTGAAATTTGAAAGAGTATTTATGTTTCACGTCATGAATGAATTCAACCAGCCAATTACTTTGAGGTTAAATTTGTTTTATGGATCTGCAAGTAATCAGCTCTGCACGCGGTCTTAATCTAGTTATTGAAATCCAAGATTTTCAGTATATTGGTTTGTCCTTTTGTCTGTCTGTCTGTCTGTCTGTCTGTGTCGCCTACAGTTGCACATTAAAACCAATGCTTCACGAAACTTCACCACAATGGTAAGATATTGTCCATAAGGAAGAAGGCTATTGTTTTTGAGTCAAACAGGTCAAAATGTCAACATCGGCCAAAGGTCAACAACTAAGGTGGTATTTCTACATTCCCTCAATTTTCATCCGATTGACTGTGAAATTTGAAGAAGATTTATATTTCTGGTCACTGAATCAAACGAGCCAACTTATTTTTGGAGGTCCATCGCCAAAAGGTCAAACATTGGCCGAATTTCTAAAATTGTCAATTTTTCATCTGATCACTTGATTTGTAAGAGGGTTGCATATTTGGCGTTGAAATCAACCATTAATTAGTTTTTGAGGTCCAATTTGTTTTATGATTTTGTAGTTATCAGTGCCTGCTAGTCTTCTTCTTGTTTGTGTTGTTTTGCGTGTTCTTTGGTTTAGTGTGCAGGAATCTCTAAAAATATGTGGAGGAGTCGGATGAAATTTGGGTGGGCAGATATAAATTTTGATGACAGATCTAGATCTGGATGCGGCACAGGAATTTTAAAAGATGTCTTCACCATTGAGCAGATTGGTGCCAAAAACCAATATATCGCACGATATCTATCAAAAATTTGGACAGATTCGGACGAAACTTGGTGGACGACACGTGGGTGTGTGACAAGGAAGAATTGATTCAATTTGGTGAAGGATCCAAATCCGGACTGTAGAATTTTAGTGGATTCTGTCAACCATTGCAAGAGAATAGAGACTAAATTGCTAAAATAGAACCTTACCAATATCGTGGGTTCTACCGATCGGGTGTCACACGCAGTAGCTTCATGCGGGCCCAATTGTGTTTCCGATTCCCATTTACGAATGAGGAAGTCTGGAATGAGTACAATGGGGAGGGTCTAACCTGGCTCATTGACCCTGGGGGTAATGTGGATTTCGTTTATGAGCATCACGAAGGTTTTTTTAGCTGAGATGAGTCAATCTATGCCCTGGTGGTTGGCTTAATGGTAGGGTGGCGGGCTGGCGATTCGGGTCCAGGATCTGAGTTTCAAAATACCCACTCGCAGTTGAATTAATCCAGGTGGGAGTTGACTGCCTGTTCATCTTTCCAAGGTCGGCAACAATGAGTGCCAGCCTTGCTTGGTATCTGTTGTCAAGTGGCGACCAAGTCCAGGATTGTACCCAATAAGCAAAGGAGACTGCTTTAAGCAGCACCAACGCTCCTGCACAGAGTATGGTCCAATGGATGGATGGGTTGGGTGGATGAAGTCCTTGTTTGGTCCTGTGTGGAACAATTACTTTCATAATAAGCCTTGTGGAGTTTTTCACGAACCGTTTTTAATGAGCCCAAAATTTGAAGTGATGGACAAATAGTTGTACCAAAAGGCAAGAAAAGGTTTATGATGTTTTGGCGAAAAAGATCAAGTTTGTTACAATCGTTTGCTCTAAGAGAAAAAGCGCCATCTTGTACGGGCCACCATTACGGGGTCAATTATTGCCGTAGAAACCTTCCCATTTGTACTCTTCCTCATTCTTAATCTTCATTATCCTTCAAACCTTTCGATTCCTCCTTCAAACCTATTTCCAACGTTAATTTTCCAACTCCATATTTGAAACCTTATTTGCAAAAACATTTATTCTGACAGTCCGGATTTAACACCGGTTTGTCAAACACATTCGAGCAACAGCTCATGGAAAAAATCGAGGCGAAGGGATTTGATGATGGGAACAGGTTTTGAACAGCCGATGGAGACGGAAGATGGTGTCATCTCGTACCTTGGTCCCCCAAGCAGGAAGATCGTGGTTCAAGGTAAAGGTTAATTGTTAAAGGGGATTTTGTTTACCTTTTTTCTCCGGTTGGTCTTGAATCACCTTCCCACGACTCAATCTCACCCGTCCGCTCACACCGTTCCAACTCATGCCGAGGGACCCCATTGCCCCAAAGACAAAACTTCGCCAAAAGCAGCGCAGCACTCACTTGGGGGGATCAGCCGTCCTGTCCGAGTGTCTCTGTTTCTCGCTCAGTTTTGTGCTTGTGCTTGTTAGGGAGTCTACAAATGGAGAAAAAGAAGAGAGGGGTAGCTGAGAGGTTGGTTGGGCTGTTTCTCAGTGGTGGGGCAGGGGGTCGCCAAGGTAAAGCTTCGGAGGTGTACGATTCCGCGCCGATCTATG
>CM068962.1:220370-231354 GCA_035128595.1 Eptatretus atami
TGTTGTGTAATCTCCCATGATGTCATCAACTTGTACTATTTATTGCCAAACGCCAACTGAACTTCGTATGTTTTATTCAGAGAATGGAGTATTTAGAAGCAGATCAATCGTTTTCACAAGGATGACAGGTGAGATCCTTAACCCAATTCATTATTTGTTGTTTTATACAGAATGAAACCACTATATGACTAATATTATTGTGTATGTATATATATATATATATATATATATATATATATATATATATATATTATATAATATATATAGATATATATATATATATATATATTATATATTCTAACAGGGTCCCCAATAAGAACATCGTTGATACTGATCTGGAAACTCAGTCCTTTGAATATCACGAGGAATGGCAAAAAATGAATGACTTCCTCAAAGACATTCAATCGTTCAGAAGAGAATTGAATGACATTTTTGTTGGCTGGAAAAACTCCTCTCACGTCCTCTGACCTTGAATGAGTCGAGTCGAAGGTGAGAAATTATCCGTGTGTGTGTGTGTGTGGTGTGTGTGTGTGTGTGTGTGTGTGTGTGTGTGTGTGCATATATGTGTGTCTCTGTCTTTGTCTCTCTCTGTCTCTATCTCTGTCTCTATGTCTCTGTCTATTTCTTGAGTGTTAACTCATTTTTTTTTTCTTTTATGTTTTCAGTTTAAATACCTGTCTGGATGAACCTAGAACACACAACTTCATCTTCTGGAGGAATCTGACACGACACTCAATCTTCTGGAGGTAAATGTTTTATTAATTATTGTATTAATATCATAATATAATCATCTTTATATACCCTAATTGTTCTTCCCTCTTTGTTTTGAACCCCACAGGGAGAATCGATGCCCTGAAGGTTGTCCTCAAATCTACAGCAATTAAGGATTTGTGTGGAAATGAGATGAGTCCAGAAATCAGAACATACAAATGGACAAAGGGTCATATTCGGCCTCAAGAGCTTGGAGATATCATGTGCGAGTCTCTACCAATGGGTGCTGCAGACGAATCTAAAAGACGTCGGTGTTGATCATGATGATGGTGATGAGAGTCGAGATTGACAATATGGTGGACATCATGTTAGACAGTGATGATGAATTGACGTCTTTCTGATTGACAAACAGGATCTGGATTAGGACATGTGCAATATGCAGCTTCATTTATTGATTGTCAAATTTAGATGTGAGAAAACACCTGACGAGAAGTGCAATCATCTGTACTGAACAACTGATGTTCAATGCGAGTGTGAACCTTGACTGGCATGTTGCCAAAACCTGCAGGAGTCAAAACGTCATTTTGGACACGAACAAATACCGCGATTATTTATCATTTCAGGTTAAAAGGTATCTGTGATGAAAAGTTATTTATATGACTAGCAAGCTGTTTGTGCACGCGCGGGATTCTAAACGAGGTAGGGATGGAGTGGCAAAAATGAAATGGCATCTTCTGTATTGAGCCAGCAATCTGGAGCAACAATTCACATTTATTGCCACGTCTGATGCAATTTAATTGCTCTAATGGTGGTGAGGTGCTCCATTTGAAACTGTTTGCTTGATATATGTACCTTTTTGATGCCTTGGTCAGTAATAAAAAATTGCATCGGTGTCAAAGCCAGTGACCAATTGCAAACGAATAGTGGGATACCGTTGAGGTCAATCAAACACAAATAATGTCATTTGAATGAACATATACTAATTTCAGAGGGCAAAAATAATTTTCAATGTTTGGACATGTCATTGTGATGTTATTTTGCAACAAATGATGAAATAGGGAAGTCCATGAGATTTTTAATAGGAAATATTTTTGAATAGGAAAGGAAGTATGTTTAGAGCTAAAGCATGATAAGCAAAATTGTGCATTTCTATCCATCCACACCCCTTTATGTTTAAACTCCACAGAATTTGCAGTCCAGAATGTGGAACTCTGAAGTTCAGCAATTGTGTCCTGATCATTTTGTACAACAAGACCAAGGCATGTAACAAAGCAGTATGTTAAAGCTGTTGAACTGAGGGGCATGAGGCCTCAGGTCTGAGCACCATTAATCATTTAATTTTTGCAGCACATTCATTGCAAAATAACTCCCCTCTGTTGTGAACGTGCAAACTCTCAGTCACATCATCATCCACAGGCCATTGGATTACGGTTAAAAATGAGTCAGCTAGATTTTAAAAGTGATCATTCAGGGCCTCATATACACACATATTACAGAATGTACAAATGACAAGTTTTGATCTTGCCCACCCTATCCCAAAGTCCCACATTTAACCCAAACCCATCCCAACCCTCCCCCAAACAAATCTTCCACATGAGCGACAAGGGGCCTCAAAATGCTTTTTACTTCATCGTAATCTACCCATCCATCCTTTTAACATTTCTATTTAACTCACAAAACTCCCCACAGACACTCATCCTTCCCTCCTCCCTCACCCTCACCCTTTCCATCTTCTATTCTTTAGAATCTAAACAAAATTAAAAAATTGCCCTTCTGTGCTCTCAACTTATATTATATGTAGAGAGAGGATACGTGAGCAACCTGAGAAAGTGACAGAAGGGTTCTACAGAGGTTGTACAAAATAGGGTTCTGTACTTACTTGAATGGAAGATGCCTGGAATAATAGGTACAGTGATGCCTACACCGGCGACAGTCAGTGAGGAATTTCAGGAAAGATGAGGCCGAGAAGAAGAGTTGTGTAATTACAAAGTCTGCTCCAGCATCCACTTTCTCCTTCAAGTACATCACATCCTCTTCATAACTTTTGGCTTCTGGATGACCACAGGGATACCCTATAGTTTAGGTGGTGAGAAAAGCAACAGATTACCTTGTGGACTTCCCATCTAAAAACATATCTCATGATGCTTTGATCCAGGTTTAAATTACATTTGCTGTGTTGATTGGTCATTGTTCACTCATATGTGATTGTTGATTTGTCATTTTTATTTTTTTTTGTATACATCAGTCAAGGCTCGGTGAAGGCCAGAAAACAGATGGATCAGGACGCAACATAACAAAAGAAACACAGAAGAAGGGGAAAATAGATAGATGTGGACAAACAAGGGATGCAGGTAACGATGAGGGGTGGGGAGAATGCAAGGGGTGGGCAAAATGGATACAGAAGCAAAATTTTGGGAGTGGTGAGGGGTGATTTAACGAGTGTCAAAAGATCATGGTTTTGGATAGGGGATGATTTTAGATGAAAGTGAACAGCTGTCTGGAAGACCTGGAGGGAAGAATGAGATTGAGTAGAGTATAGTAGGTGGTTCACAGGCGAGAGAAAAAAGGACAAATGAGTGGAGGTGAGCAATGATTCTGGATTTTGGCAGTTTCTCTTGAGGAGGCTGATGGTGGACCAGGTGTGGCCTGAAGATAGATACATGATGGGGACAAAGCACGGAGAGGGCAGAGGGTGCAAGACCAGAAAGGAAGTAGAAAGAAGACAGAGAGACACCGACCTGCCTGTGATGGCGAAGTGATCGGCCAGAGACGCAGCTTCATCGCGAGAGATTTCAATTATTTTGAAGGCCTTGTTTCCACGGCCAGCGTCAAACTGAGCAAGGTGTGAGGCAGGGGTGCCAGCCCAGAGGGCGAAGCAGTCAGCACTCCATCAAGCTATGTATGAAATCAGTTCGGTGATAGGAGCTCAGGTGTGTCAAGGAAGGACTTTGCACGATGGAGGATGCCCAGCCGGTATCTGGCTTTGAAGGCCAACTTTGAAATGTGACTTGCCAAGAAAATCATTCCCGAGAGTGAGACCCAAAAGTTCAGTGACTGAACTTTTTTTGAGAGGTTTGTTGGAAAGTAGAAGGTAGGGTTTGCGGCATGGTCCTTTCATCGAGAGAGAGTGAGTGTGTGTCATTTCTCATGGTTAAGAGACATATTCCAAGTGTTTGACCAGATTATGTTGGCAAGGTCCAAAGAGAGGGATGAGGATACTGCCTGTCTGTCTGTCAGAAGGATGAGGGATGTCACAGCGGAGGGTGAAGTCATCAGCAAAGACCTAAAAAGAACCTCTGGCTATGACTTCCCCTCCGGTCACACCTCATGTTCATCTGTGTTGCACCTCCTCCCAACAGTGATGACTCCATCTACATCTTTCTCTCAAACGACATGGACCAACTTTTAACACTCATCCCAACTCTCTCTTCCCCATTGTAGGTATATCAATTGTTATATGCTAATTGGCAGGTGTTTGGTACATTTCCACCAGCTATGGTACTTCTGCAAAACATTTGTGACTCCATGGGTGTGACTCAATCTGTGACTTTTCCATCTGGATTTCTCCAATAGCAAATCTTGCCTTTTGGATTTGGTGATGACCAACTTGCCTGCTAATGCATCTTGGTCTTCCTCTGCCCCCATTGTCTCATCTGATCATGTGCTTGTGAAGGTCAACATCTCTCTAGTCATTCTCAGAAAATGCCTCAGCACCTGCGAGCCTGGCAGTTCATTCAGGCAAACTGACAGGGACTGCAAGCAGCATCACACTTTAGGACTGGCTCCTATATACACCACCGCTAACATTAATTCAGCCTGGGAATTCTTTCACAGAAGCCTGCTCTACCTTATGCATGTTTAATCCCATTTCGTTTTCAATTATCTTACCCATCTCCTGCTCTTGGTACACTGAATCCTGTGGTGAGGTAGTTGCTTAAACAACTTGCATTCTCCTCCTGGAAGGCAATCCAACCAGAGGTAACCTCAGATCATTCACAAAGCCCGCAAAAGAATGGGTCACTCTGAGGAGAGCCAGAAAACAACATCTGTCCAATCTCAAGTATGAACTGTAAAACTGGTCCCTCCTCTAAAACCTTTTTCTTTCTCACTCCCGCCCCTCTGTTCTCCTGCTCACCTTGTACGTTCTGTGTGTTAGCTCTCATACGAGCCTCGACAGTGTATACAAAAAAAAACCTGACACCACCTTGTTAAGTCTGTCTCTGGTGTATGCTCCCCTTCCATCCTTCCCTCACTTCAAATGTCACACACGCAACTCTGCTCGTAAGAAGGCTGAATGCCTCAATTCTGTGTTTGCTTCCCAACCCCAACCCACCTTCCAATCCCAACCTCCCTCTGTCATTCCCAACTGCTCCTGGACTCTGTGTCTTTTGCACCTGAGATGATGGAGAAGTTTCTGGGAACCCTCGACTCTGCCTCTGCAACTGTACCGGACAGCATCAGCTCACGTGTCCTAAAAACCTGCTCTGCTGCTCTTGTGCTTCCTCTCTCTGCCATTTCACCCATCATTTACCATAGGTCATCTTCCACCTGCTTAGAAATCAGCAACAACACAACATTACATTAAAAAAGGTGCAAAAACTGATCCCCTTTCACTGCAGACTAATTAGCTTATTTCGATCATCAGCAAGGTCATGGAATGCAATAATTACAGTTCACATGAAATCATTCCTTTTCTCCAACAGCCTCATCTCAATCATCAATTCGGATTCAGACCTGGTTACTCTACCTTGGACTGCTGCTTTAATCTACTCTCCCAACTCTCCACAATGTAGGCATGAGATCAGCTCTTCATACAGTCTGGCATCCTGCATTGCTCTCCAAACTGTCTGCCTATGGAATCGAGGGCCAACTCCACACATGGATTCCTGACTTCCTCCACACTCATAGACAACGTGTGGACTTCCTCAGACAGATTTCTCCACACTCGTCTGTCTGTATGTCTGTCTATATGTGCGTTCGTGATTTTTGCAAAGACCGCTGGGACGGCAACCACCAAATTTGGCACACAGACCAAGTCGACCTGGGGATTGTCCTAAGGTTATTTTCATCCACCACCTCAGTCTTTATAAAGCCCAAAGAACCTTTAGACCCCACAGAACCATAAGACCGTAAGACACAAAGACCCATTTCGACCTCGAAGACCATTTAATACCTCCAATAACTTGAAGACACAAAGACCCTTCAAGACCCTTTAAGACCCTTAACACCCCAAAGACCATAAGACCCTTTATGACTCGTGAAGACCCTTTAATACTCCATACCCTGAAAATCCCAAAGACCTTTAAGACCCTTAACACCCTGAATAACCTTAAGACCCTTTAAGAACCCAAAGTCCCTTAAGATCCCCAAGTCCTTTTAAGACCCTTTATACTCCTAAGATCCAAGACCATAAAACCTTCAAACACATTAGACAGCTTAGACCCTTGACCATTTAGAGCTTTAGACCACTTGGACGATTTTAGAACCCTTTATATACGCTTCAGAGTTTAAACCTTTTGACCCCTTCAATGCTAACTACAGTTGGAATGTACCCTTTAAACCATCTAGAACTTTTAAGCGTACACCACACAAACATTTATAGTTTTCTTACAAAGCACAGACTATACTTTTCAGCAAGTCGTGCAAAAACTCGACTCACCACCTATGGTTGGGTCGAGTTTTTAATGAATATGTGCACCTACACGCTAATATACACCCTGCAAAAATTCCTTTGTGTAAGAAGGGAGGGGATGGGTAGAAGTGGGAGGAGGGAGGGTGGGGTGGAGTGGGAGGTGGAAGAGATGTGATGAGGGAGGTGAGGGTGGGAGGAGGAAGGGCATGTGGTGGGGTGGGAGTCCGGACAGAAGGGGTGTGGTGGGAGTACGGAGGAGGAGGTGGGGTAGGATGAAGGAAGGGAATATGTGGGAGGAGGGACCCCGCGTTGCCCAATGTGGGTTATGAAATCAAGTTGAACTCGTGTGCTTGGGTGAATTTAATAAATAATATTTAAAATGCTTTAAAGTTAGGAGTATGATCAAGGACTCTGGCAGACACAGCACAGCATGCTTTTGATTGTCTTATCTATATGAAAAGGAATTCCTCTGGCTCACACAACCTTCTGACCAGAGTTCTTTTTATCCCACTCTCCTTTATCCTGCTGATAGTATAATGACCATGTATGGAGTTGTTTTCTCCCTGTTTCATGATTCCTGCTTTGCAAAGTTCATTTGTAGTTTAACTTTGATTAATGCTTATAGTATAGACCACACCTTATCTGGAACAATTAAAAATCAGTAATACTCTGCCTACAGCAGAGTGTGCTTGGAGATTTTATAACCAGCACTTGCTCACACATGTGTATTATACAATAAACGATCATAATGGACTATAAAGTCTTTTCTGATTTAAGATATCCAAAATTTCCACGACAAACTTGGTGCAGCGAGCAAGGCCTGCCGAGTCTGGAGAGGGAGAGGGGCCGCTGCCAGGCGGACAGCAAGCACCTGGTGCCAAAGGGGGGATAAAGAAAAGGTAAGACAGCTTTTTTAAATCTCTATGAAAGGTGTGTTGCTGTAGCCAGGCAGCTTGCCCCATTTCTCTGTGGACATTGCGCAGGCCCGAACCAAAATTTAAAGGTAAGTATACAGAGATCGTTTATTGTATAAAATAAGGTGTATCTTGGGATAGTGTCGGGATCGCCAACGTGGGGAGCAGAACTCCAATAGAAATAAGGGCTTGTAATTCCTTTACATGGTCTAACATCTCAGCAGCAGTGATAAAGCGCTGTTAGGTGGCGACGAGAGGCGTTACGCATAGAGCTGTAAAACTGCCAAGTCAACGAATGGTGGAGGCACTGCGTAAAGAGATACAGAACACAGAGTCAGGGGTTGGTGGGAGGCACAGGTTAAATCTGCCGAGGGCAGGTTACAAGGTGGGGTAGGTGCACCAAGGTTGCGAGAGCCAAGGAGTAGTAACAAGGAAAGCGTCGCGATGAGCTAAGCAATAGGAATGCCAAAGTAAAATTGGGTTCTGAGGACTGTCTAGTACTCAAAGGGAGAGTGAAATAAGGTAGAAAAATGGGAAATACTCCAAGTAAGCCTAAGGATAGCGATTCTCCCGACAGAGGGACATGAGCTGATAACATGTGCAAGAACTATGGAACAGGTACTTCAAAGATGTGAGTTATGGGTGATCCTGATTGGTCAAACAAGAAAGCTGCACATGAAGGATGTGCTCTCCTATCGCCTGGACCCATACCATGGGCTTGGCTAATCCAGAAGGAACCATGAGGAAGACAAGCAAGGCAGCTCTGACTAAACCGCTCAAGAAAGGCTTGTCACCAGTACAATCTACACCAGAAACTCAGCTTGTATAAGAGATAGGATGGCACTGGTACAGAAACTACTGGTAGATTCAAACCACATGTCTTTTGCTGAAGCGTCAAAAGCCATTCTTTCAGCAGCCTTGCGAGAAGGAACAGCCAGCGGGCGCATTGACATGGTATTTGATGTCTATCGAGACGAGTCTATAAAGAATCAGAGAGGTCATCAGAAGATCCAGTGGGATATCATTCAGGATCCTTACACCTGGACATGGAGTACAGCAGTGGAAGAATTTCCTCCTGAACCCAGAGAACAAACCCACCTGATTGAATTCCTTGTGACTGACTGGAGTGAAGATGAACAAGAAAGCAGACTGGCTGGGAAACAATTCTTTGTTGCCATGGAGAGACTTGCAGGAGACTCATGGTGGTCAGTCAGCAACTTTGAAGCCCTCAGATGTAACTTAGAAGAGGCAGACACCAAACTCTTCCTTCATGCAAAGCACTATGCTGGGTCTGGCTTTACAGCAATTGTGATTGTGTCTGAAGATACGGATGTCTTCGTTATTGGCATGGCATTTTCATCACAGCTACCATGCTCACTTTACAATAGGGTGTAACCTAAACACACACTGAATCAGTTTATGTCAAGAAAGTTGCCAACATGCTGGCCTGGAAAAATGCACAGGGCTTCTGGGACTGCATGTGTTTACAGGCTGTGACACATGAGCTGCTTCACTGGGAGAGGAAAGGTTTCAGCCCTTAAGAGGTTTTTGTGGCAGTGACAGACACAGAAAACACATCGAAGTGCCTCGGCACAACCTGGGAAGTCTCACCAAGGCTTTTCAAAGCATTATAGTTACTTCCATGCAGTCTATACAGCGAAGGACAGTTACTGAGAATTCAATGAATTGCGGTTCAACCTGAGTAGATGATAAATGGGTTTCTGGGACGCCCATTAAATGAATGGGGTAAAAGGGAAAAACTTTCTGATCCAAGCCCCAAAAGCTCAAAATAGGTGACTCATTTTCTCCCCACCTATCCCTTCCCTCCCATACAAGCAAATGTAAAATTGAGACTCATATAATTTTCTTTTAACATTCCATTTCCATCGAGTATATTCACTTTATCTCTTCAAGCACGAAAGAAAGGGAGTTCACTATCCTCCTTCGGTTCTGTAAAATTGGGAAGTGCTTTAAAGCACAGTCATGCTGTGAAAATGAGGAAGTATTCTGTGCCCATGTCTCTCATGGTTATATCTTAAATCATCAGAACACTAACAGAACAAGGTTTAGCTAAAAGCAAGCAAAAAGCTTTTAATAAAAGAATATATTTTAACACAAGTTTTATACAAAAGAAAAGATAAAATCTCTATTTCAGCCCTCACACCAAACCAAGCCAAAAAATCCCGGTCATTTCCTTTATGAGACACACCCTGAAAAACCCATTGTTGTGTAATCTCCCATGATGTCATCAACTTGTACTATTTATTGCCAAACGCCAACTGAACTTCGTATGTTTTATTCAGAGAATGGAGTATTTAGAAGCAGATACAATCGTTTTCACAAGATGACAGGTGAGATCCTTAACCCAATTCATTATTTGTTGTTTTATACAGATGAAACCACTATATGACTATATTTATTGTGTATGTATATATATATATATATTATTATAATATAATTATTATATATATATAATATATATATATATATATATATAATTATATATTTCTAACAGGTTGTCCCCAATAAGAACATCGTTGATAACTGATCTGGAAACTCAGTCCTTTGAATATCACGAGGAATGGCAAAAATGAATGACTTCCTCAAGACATTCAATCGTTCAGAAGAGATTGAATGACATTTTTGTTGGCTGGAAAGAACTCCTCTCACGTCCTCTGACCTTGAATGAGTCGAGTCGAAGGTGAAGAATTATCCGTGTGTGTGTGTGTGTGTGTGTGTGTGTGTGTGTGTGTGTGTGTGTGTTGTGTGCATATATGTGTGTCTCTGTCTTTGTCTCTCTCTGTCTCTATTCTGTCTCTATGTCTCTGTCTATTTCTTGAGTGTTAACTCATTTTTTTTTTCTTTTTATGTTTTCAGTTTAAATACCTGTCTGGATGAACCAAACACACAACTTCATCTTCTGGAGGAATCTGACACGACACTCAATCTTCTGGAGGTAAATGTTTTATTAATTATTGTATTAATATCATAATATAATCATCTTTATATACCCTAATTGTTCTCCTCTTTGTTTTGAACAGAATATGTTGACCGAGTTTCAAATCACAAACCATCAGACTGCTGCGAAAGAAGATTTTGTTTAATGTTTTTACTTTTGTTTAATTATATATGCTTCCTTAAAATTATCTGATTTTGAATTACAAAAAAAGAATAAAGGAGATGTAAAGGGGAGGTGGGGTGGAGGGGGGGGGTGGGGAGGGTTAGGGTTGGGGGTAGGTGCGCTCCCCAACGACCCACCACCCCTCATCCTCTCTCCCTCCCCGTGTGTGTGTGGGGAAGGGTGGGGGGTGGATGAAGGGGGTGGTGGGTCAAAGGTGGGGCGTACAGTGGGGTGGGGCTTGTGTGGGTGAGCTTGTGTGGGTGGGGCTTGTGTGGATGTGGCTTGTGTGAAGTTGGTTTGTGTGGTGGAGCAATTTTTGTAAAATTAAATAAACATGTTGTGTGGGAACGAATAAACTAATCACTATTTATGTGGATATGATGGATGTGGATGTGGCTTATGTGGATGGGGTTTGCGTGGGTGGGGTTTGCGTGGATGTGGCTTATGTGGGTGGGGCTTGTGTGGATGTGGCTTTTGTGGGTGGGGTTTATGTGGGTGGGGCTTGTGTGATGTGGCTTTTGTGGTGGGGTTTGTGTGAGTGGGGCTTGTGTGGGCGGAGTCAAAAAGGGGGGTGTTTTAAAAGGGGTGGAGTCAAAAAAAATCAAT
>CM068962.1:254717-267117 GCA_035128595.1 Eptatretus atami
TTCTTATGGATTAGACCCCGCTCACTATTACACAGCCCCGGCTTTGGCTTGGAGTGCTATGTTTAAAATGACAAAACAGAATTTGGAATTAATCAGTGATCTAGATATGCCTTTCATGATAGAGAAGGCGAAAAGAGGAGGAATATCTCAAGTATGTTCCAAGAGATATGCTAAAGCAAATAACAAATATCTTCCTGATTATATCTATAATTACAGCATCTCTGTGTGTCCAAGAAAAGAAAATGGTTGTGATTCTACCAACAGTCATTTAATATAAAAGTAAATCTACAGAAAAACTACTTTACCTAAATTAAATGAATAAAGAAAGTTATGTTTTGCATCAAAAGGAAACTTGAGTACAAATATTTATCTCGCTGGGTTGAGAAGTGGAGGAAAATTTAGGATTTTGAAAAAATATAAACCAAAGTCATGGTTAAGAAATATATTGATTTTAATACAGAAAAGGAGAACAGAAGCAAAATAGATTTTGAGAAAAGGTCTTTTATAAATTAATGAATAATGGCTGAATTTGAATAAAGAAACTATGGAAAATGTTAGGAAAATCGCAAAACATAAAGAACTTGCTACATCTTGAAACAGGCCTTCAAAAGTTAATCAATAGACCAAAGTTTTTGAGTGAGCGGAGGTGTTTCGAAGAATTTTTGTGCTATTCATTTGAAAAAAAGAGAGTATTGAATGGATAAACCTATTTATAGAGGAACATCAATCTTGACTTGTCAAAAGTTGTTTTGTATGACATTATAAATAATTTAAAATCCAAAGTATACGATTGTCATTGTTATATAGGATACAGATAGTAGTTAATATAGAAATAATATAATTAATATAAGAAATTAAACAAGTGAATGTATATGAGGATACGATTGATAATAAATATTGATATATAATGGATACAAGTAATTATAAGTCAGGTGATGCTGTTGTTTTCATCAAATAAAAAGATTATTCGTAAGTTTAAAGATGAATTGGGTGGGAAGGTCATGAGTGAATTTATAGGATTGAGATCAAAGTCTTATAAACCTTTCACGTATATTGATATTAATAACATTGAAAAGGTTGATAAGAAGCAAAAGGGATAAAAGGAAAATATATCAAGGGAAAACAATAAACTTTAAACATTATTAAAACTGTTTTAACTTAAAGAAGGAAAAAGTACAGAAAAATGAATACAATAAGAAGTTATAAAACATCAATTATATACAGAAGAAGATAAATAAGAAAGTCATAGAGCTTGATGAATAAAAAGATATATTTAAGAATGGAATCAATAAGTCTCCCTTTGGTATAAGTATAGTGTTAAGAATAATTGGGTTGTGAATTTTAAACAGCTACCACCATCTTTTTACTGATTTATAAATGATAGAACCAAGCAATAACCAAACCAAAGATGAGATGTAATCAGCCTTCGTATTTAATGGGAAAACCATAAAAGAATGTGATGAAATATCAAATGTCTTTATTGAAGAAATAACGGGTAAAAGTAGATAAAACAAATAAGCGATAAATTTAATTACAATAAGTTGGAGGATGTAAGGAAAAAATAAAATATCCTTGACATGGACTGAAAACTTTAATGGTTTATCAATTGCACAAATGGAAAAATCAATTTACTACAATTCAAAAGATAATCTGGCTCAGGAGGGTGCCAAAAATAAGAGCAATGAAGAGAAGTTATAATTCATTTCTGCTCAATCAAGACACTTAAACCCAAGAAACAAGTTCCAAGTTATTCTTTTGTGAATATACTCGATGAAAATGAATGTTATAAGAAAATCAAGTTATTCCCTAAAGTAAGAACATGGACAAATAATGTTGTTCCTCTTTGAGTGGAATGAAAATATGAAAGGGAAGAATGCATTAATCAGTAAGTCTCAATCTTTCATAGTCTCAATTTTTCATGTTGCTTTGTTATGGGAGGAAGGGGATAAAGGTGGGAAAAAGAGTCTCCTATTTTGAAGTTTTGGGGTTTGGGTCAGAAAAAGTTTTTCCCTTTACCCCATTCATTGAATGGGCATCCCGAAACCCCATTTATCATCTAACTAACCTGTTCTGTGCAAATAAAGGGGAGTTGATATCTTGGCAGCTTCCTCCTGCACCTCTCACTGCAAAAACACTGCAAGAGGGCAAATTTAATTTATCATATCAAATGGCTGTCTGAAAAAGGGCATGGAGGGCTTTTCCTGAGAATTCCCTCTCCTGTTGGTCCCATGGTTGGAAAGAAGGATGGTGGACTTGGGTTATTAACTGGGGATGCCCCACCTGCCCCTGAGAAGGTGATGGAATTGATTGCAATTAACTGTCAAAAGGGAGTGGCTTAGAGGAGAGCTGTACCTGCCTACAGAATACATGAAGGGTACATACCGTTTGCAAAATTACACATGGCAAGCATCAGCAAGTTGAGAATGAGGACGAGTTAGAATTGAGTGATATGTGATAATATTTAAAGATGATGAGTATCAACCTCTTGTACTCGGAGCAGGCCCCTGTTCAGTCAAGTATGGGAAAGCATGCACCAAGAGCACGGTCGCTGTGTCCACTTCCCGCCGGTACTCCAGGGGGCTCCGTCTGCCCCCCAGTACAGATGCCTGCCCATCCCCATCTCCTTGAGATCCCGACACCTGCCTGCAAACCACAGGCACTGGTCAGACCATTGGCCTTCTCCCAACTCACGAGACTCCCTCACTGAGAGAATCTGGTGAGCAGATCCCAAGCGTCGGAAAATGAAGCCACATGTTCCAATACAGCCGTAGCTGATGACGCTCACGGACTATGATGCAGGTAACAAATCTCAATATGAGTCCCTTGCAAGCGAACCGCACGTTGGACACAAAGTCTGACAGCGATAGCCAAAGATTCTCCGAAGAAGAACCTGTACCAAAGGATTAAAGTCCTCCGTCTCAGATCCTTGGTCAGAGTCAAGTCTGCGCATCCATAGAGCAAGACTGGAAGCACCAAAGGACCTGAAGACTCGGACTTTCGTCCTCCCAAAGGTAGGGCACGCCACACCCCATTATCCCAGGTGAATCCATGACTCCCCAGGCCTGACCAAGACGTCTATTGACTCTGACTCACAGCCAGCAAGAGACATGAATATCACTGGCCAAGGTAAGTGAATGCTCTCACGACCTCACATCCTCACCACAAACAGGCACAGACAGGAACAGCAGCATCCCAGATGTCATTGAAAGCCTGGATCTTAGTTTTGACCCAGGAAACCCGTAATCCCAGCGGCTCAACTTCTCTTCAGCACCTCGAGGGCCCCCAAAAGGATATCTAAAGTCTCCGCAAAGAATGACTGCATCATTGCGAAATGAAAGTCAGAGATCTTGACATGCTAAACGATGCACCGCAGCTTTGATCTCTCAGAATCCCTCCCTAGAATCCAGTCCATAAAAGTGCTGAAGAAGTGTGGGGGCCAGTAGCACACCCTGAACGAACTCTCAGTAACAACTGAAATAAGTCAAATGGTACCCACATCTCACAGCACTCTCAGTAACCAGAGTAGAAGATCAGACATACAGACGGTCAGTTTTGATGGCAACCCCATGAAGACATAAGATCCTCCGAGTGAATCCTGATTCACTGAATCGAACGCTTAACAGTAAACATAGGTCTGCAAGCAGTCCCTGCCGAAACTTCGTCTGCGTTCAGTAGACCCGAAGAAGCAAGGATATGGTCCCAATCGTGACCACTTTGGTGTAAAGCCTGACTGCTCTGACGCTGGGGCTCAGCAGATGGTGGCGAACCTATCAAGAAATTATCTAGCAAAGACCTTGCCTGGCACTGAGAGCAGCGTCACCCCTCGTAAGTTGTGCAGTCTTGGCGATCACCCTTCCTTTCCAGAGGGGCAACATGGCCCCTCTTCCAGTCGTTTGGGAATATTCTGTTTCAGGCAGAAGCACAGAAAACTGCAATGCAACGAGCACGAGTGCAGCATTTCCACCATATTGAGAAGTTTAGCAATGGAATGCACAGTCCCTGGAGCTTTAACCCATTTCAACTGTTCACCCGCCAGCCTGGTTTCCCCACAAGTGAAGGTGGACCACAGTTGTTTGGAGGGTCAGCACAAGGATGCAACATCCCTGACGTCCAACTCGAACAGCGGTGGATAGCCTGGTACAACCGCTCAAAAGTAACCGGCCCACGGGCCTTCACTGCGACTCCTCTGTCAGAGCCCTACCACCCCTCTGCTCTGAACGCGTACACTAAGAGGATGGGCTGGATGAACGCAATGTGCGAATCCCCTGAAAAGCAGGACGGAGATCACTTGACCACAGGTGATGCTTCTACCCCCTCACAGATTCCTCGCAACATAGGCCTCCTTTGTCGCACCCTTACGCACGTAAACAGTTTTTACGCCTAGCTCCCGAACAGCTCAGCTCTGCCATTCAGCCTGGCCCTTGCGAACTCTGGTCAATGTAATCCAGTGTCCTTGAGACAATAAAATTTCTTCTTGACGTGAAGTTCCAGACATCCAGCCGGACAGTGGTGGATCAAGGAAGTGTCTGAAGCCACTCCCACAACTCTTTCAGGACCTCCCAAAGTAGCCGAGACCCCCAAAATCTCCACTCAGCTTGTACGCAACTCCTCAGCTGCCCTCTCATCCTTGACTTGCAACATCCCGCGAGGCTGGGATGGTACCATCTCCTGGATTTAAGGTACAACTTCATTGCTACAACAAGCCGGTGGTCAGTATTGAGGACGAGCACTTCCGGTAGACCCTGCAGTTCTGGATCATCCTCTCAGTGACCATCAAACGAAGGACATGGTCAATCTCCTATTGCCACACCACCAGTGTTTGAATACTAAAGTCCCAGCGATGAGCTTGTGGTGCTAAAACCATGAAAACAGCGAAACCTAAGTCCATGACTTCTTGCAAAGTAAAGGAACTTAGTGCATTCGGTTATAGTTCCCCGACCATGGGGACCCAACACAATGTCCCATAACCAATCCCCATCAGTTCCAGTCGATACATTGAAATCCCCAAACTGGAAGTGTATCTCGTCTGGGGCACTGATCCAAGACCACAGACTCAGCGTGGACGTAGAATGCATCTTCACAGTGAAGATCATCGCCTCAGTCGGAAGCATAAACAAGACAGGGAAATGACACCGAAGAGTGACGAATCCTTAGTCCATAATACGCTCATTGACCGTCCTCCCTCATTATCATTGAGTCACTTATGGACCACAGCTCAGCAACTCCTTGGGACTATGCCCCTGATTGACCACCCTTATTTAGGCCTTGCCATTTCAAAGACCTAGTTTCTAAAACTAAACTAGTTTATCGACTTCGCCTAATAAGATCTATCCCACAAATTATTATTCATTCATGACATTCTAATTGCATTTTCCGTTATTGAGGTTAGCATTTTCCAATTTGGACCTCACGTTGACTTCCCTTTTGAACCTCTGGGACTAATTTACATTCAAAGGTTAGCTTAACCAAACCTGAATACATGAGGAACTGCCAATAGATTTGGAGTGGTTATTTGTTAAAACAGCTCACTAATTTCAGCAGTTCAAACCTCATAACCTTTTGCAATGTTTTTTAGCAAGAAAAAGGCCATTTTAAAAAATGCATCAAAACCGTTCTGTACCAAGAGCTTGAAATAATAATAAAGTCCACTTTGTTCGACTTATAATCGACTTGGGTTACTTGTCTTACATTGAACCTATTTAGGGTTAAGAAAGTCCCCATTGGTGTGAATATCTGAAGTGAGTTTTCTCACGGTGGTCGATTTTTAGGCAGGGGTCAAAATGTTGTGACCTTTGACCTTATGGTGAACCTACATAATTAACAGTTTAGCATATAGCAGATACAAACGTATAGATAGAGGATTAGATTACCAACATTTTGAGTCATAATGTCCACTAAAGGGCCCATTGCTTGCAAGGTTATTAATCTATATATTTCTCCCTACCCAAAATCTGGTCCCTCAGATTGACTCGGTGACCGTCTTTAAGAGGTGATTCCTACCACTAAGCTGTGAAGTTCCGGATTTCTTCAAAGATTTTTTTTCACTATGAATATAGACTTTCAAAAAAAGCAAAAGAAGAATTTGCCACCCCCAGGTGGGTACCAATATCGGTCTGGCTCATGGACTTATTTTGAGCACCAAACAAGGAGGAAACCAAGCGAGTGAAAAAATAGATGGAAAAACGATGGATCCGCTTAATGATACAGAAACACAACTCTGGCTTTCAGCAGAAAGGTAAAATAGTTGCACCAAAGCACTACTTTACATGCCTACTCGTTTTGGTTGGCACGGTAGAGCGCCATATGGGCAGGGGGGATGCAGGAGAGGTGCTTCGAAACATGGCAACGTCTAGGGTTTAACGGCTGTGGCAAGAATAATTTTTGCAGGAACTGTGCATTGTCAACACCAAAATAAATATTGGCAGCATTTAAACACACCTGAGGAGCTCACCCACCTACCATGGGACCTTTTTGTACATATCCAGAATGGACTTGTTAAAAATATTGTAAATCACAATTACATAATGTATGACTATATGTTTCACTAAATGGCCAGCAGCTATACACATTGGCCGCTTATGTCAATGAAGTCATGGTAAATACGCAGTGGACTGTCCCCACATGAATACTGAACTGAATGGAGAGCCGATGCCGGATACCAGTAACGGCCTTCCATTAATGCTAAAACAAATGGATTATATTCATGATGGATGAATAATTAATGATTAATTTCTGTGTTTGCCTCTAAAAAGTTCGTCGAAGAATTCCACTCACAGGTTAAACAAGCTACCCGAGCTCGCTATGGAAGGAACCCCATGGTATCCAGCCCAGCGAGTGGTGTACATCAAGTATCAAGCGAAGAACGCATTGAGACCACATGGACAGGACCTCATTCGGGTACAGCTGCAAATGTGAGATTAAGTCAGCATGGATCATGTCCCCTCTATGCAAGAGAGCATACAAGACAAAACTATATGGAGATTCAAAAGATGGCAGAGGGAAAGATATTACCAACACTTCATGACGTGCTTAGTATTGCTAATAGCTACTGCGTTCAAATCTTCAATGACGTGATGATAATGGACAGGATGAGCCTTGACGAAACCGGGGAGGTCACGAACATGCTGGACAACAACAGGAAACTATAAGACCAAGCTAGGGCAGAGAAAAGGAAAAGCCATGGAAAGAGCATATAACGACAAATGGGGGGAGGGAAAGTAAAACCTTGGGAACATTTGCGAGAAGGAATATATGGATAAGAACACTTATTGACCCTTTCATAAATTAATGCACCCTATGTGACCAGTGATGGAGAGACGTAAAGCCTGTACACCCACGATCATGCCTGAAATGAGGCAATAGTGTACATGAAGGAATAACTGGACATCCACTGAAACACTTCAAGTAGCAATATCTTTGGCAGCCATGCTAAAAGTAATGAAACAGAGCAAGTGTTGGGTTGCTCGCAGCTCCCCCACATCCAAGCACAGACCTGTCCCTCTTGGAGTCCCATTCTCAACAGAAGAAGTTAAATGTGGTACCTGTTCGTAAGACAGGAGTAAATCCAAGAGTAGAAAAGACCACACGAAAGCAGTTGAAGAAGGGAAATAACAGAGAGATAACAAATACTGGAAAAAGGGAGGGGGTGCGATTGTAATTGACTATAGGCACTGGTAACCTACTCTCCCAAGTATTTTGAGGAAAGTAATCTTCCTAATTAATGCAGGGGTATGAGATGACCACTCTCCTCGGTATATGAAATTTGCCCTCACTATCTCAGGGGGAAAGGATTGGAGAAAATATCCACTGCATTTTTGGAGGTGATAAATAGAGAAATAGGAATATGTTGTCTAGTTGTAGGAAAAGGGCAATGACCTTAACTTAGGTTACTTAAATGTACGCAATATTATACTGAACATGGGGAAGAAAAAATAACCATTGAGGACAAACTATCAGGATAAGGATAGATACTCATTATAAAAATAAACGGTACTATTTCGTATGTGGGCACATGGCATAAAGCAGAAGGGCCAAATATATTTGGTGGTTGGGAGCAATGGATAACTCCTTGTTTGTTTCTCGGACTTAATGAAATTATTAGAGATCGCCTCTATCGTTATTATTGCATGTATCAAAGCATATGGAGTATGGTATGAAACAGTTTTTTCACAGTTCAGTGGATTGGTGGCACATGAGCGCTCTGGACTTCCATCTTTGAGCGACCATGAAGACCAGAAAAGCCCGAAAATGAAAAATTTAGTGTAACTTTGGTCGAGACAATTGACGTGTGAAATTATGAATAAAGCGAACAGACACACGTGCCCCGCAGGGATGAATGAAAGTCCTTTTGAAATAATTCAACAATCGTGCAAAGACCAAAAAACAGCCTTGATGAATTCAATGAAAGGTTTGTGGAGCCTTTGTGAACAAGAGCTCTGAAAACAAGCATGAAAAAGGAATTGGGAGCGACTCTCAAATAAGAAAATGAATCGTATATTTTGGAAAGAGTGATAACTGTTGAATATATTCAGTGGTGCATAGAGTTTCTCTTCTTACAGCTACTGGCACCCCAACTCCATGAAAATCTTGAGACCAAGGGAGGTGATGACACCCCAAAATGGATAGAGGTTGCATTCACTTGCTCGAATGGTGACTCCAACATAGAGCAAAGTCCGGTGTGCTGTGGAGGTGGATCCCTGTCGGCTACGAGACAAATTAATTTTGGTAGGTTTGTTTTGCATAACAAACCATGGATTGTTTTCTGTATGAACAGAAACAGGGAATTGGGGTAATGAAATTAAGTTGAACTCATGTCTGGGTAATTTAATAAATAATGTTTAAAATGCTTTAAGTAGGAGTATGGTAAAGGACTCTGGCAGACAAGCCAGCATGCTTTGATTGCCTTATCTAACATATATGAAGGAAATTACTCTGGCTCACAACAACCTACTGACCTGAATCTTATCCCTCTCCTTTATCCTGCTGATAACAATGACCATGTATGGAGTGTTTTCTTCTGTTATCCAATGATTCCTACTTTTCAAAGTCAATTTGTAGTTTAACCTTGATTATGCTTATAGTAATAGAACCACGCTTATCTGTAACAATAATAAAACTCATAATACCTGCCATATAGCAGAGAGTGCTTGGAGATTTTATAAACCAGCACTCACTCCACAACGTGTTGCATTTCCAAAATGAATCTTGTGGACTATAAAAGTCTTTTCGATTTATAGATGATCCAAACTTCCATGAACTGGCAATGCAAGGATACCTTTGTTAGTAAAATAAATACCAACCATGACGCATTTTTAGAAATCTGCATTCGGAGTTTTTGTTTTTGTTTTCTCTAATCTTTCTGTTTGTATGTTTTTGTATTTTAGGTACTTGTAGCCAAGTCCTTCCATGGGTCCAAGGCTCGGGAAAGAGCTAGAACACGAATGATCAGAACGCAACAGGACAAAAGGAACAGCAGAGAGAAAGGGGAGGGGGGACACAACATACATAAGTACAACAATGGGAGGGATGCGCCCAAACAAGTCGCTGGTCCACCTTTCTGCCAAGTACACAGGGGCTCCATCTGGCCATCCGAAGCAAATGCCTCACCCATCCCATCTTTCTTAGGAGTAACAGTGCCTTCATAAAAGTATTCAGCCCTCGACTTTTTCACAAATTTTCTTGTGATACCTGAAATTTAAAAATGGATTAAAATTAAATTTTTATCAAACCGATCTACACAAAATACCCCATAAATGACAAAAGTGAAACACGTGTTCAGAATTTTTCACAAATTCATGAAAGCTGAATGTTTTGCGTCAATAAGTATTCAGCCCTTCTCCAATGACACTCCAAATTACGCAGCTCAGGTGCAATCAATTTTCCTTTGTCAGCCTGAGATATCTCTACAACTTGAATGGGTCCACCTGTGGCCAATTCATTTGATTGGACATGATTGTGAAAAGAAACACACCCTTTCTTCTATGAGGTCCACAATTGACAGTGCATGTCAGAGCAGAAACTCCAACCCATGAAGTCCAAGCAACTATCCGTAGAACCCAAGATAGAATTGTGAAGAGGAATAGATCTGGGAAGGGTTATAAAAACCAATTTCTAGAGTGTTGAAAGTTCCCAAGAGCAAACAGTGCACTGCATCATTAGGAATAGGAAGAATATGGAACTACCCAGAACTCATCCGAGAGCTGATGTCTGGCAAACCTGAGCAACCGGGCAAGAAACGACCTTGAATCAGGGAGTGATCAAGAAACCCAATGACCACTTTGAACAGAAACTACAGAAGTTCCTTGGCTGAGATGGGAGAACCTGCTGAAAGGAAAAATCTCTGCAGCACTTTCACAATCTGGCTTTTATGGAGAGTGGCCAGATGGAAGCCACGCGCTGAGAAAAAGGCCACATGACAGCACACCTGGAAGTTGCGAAAAGACACGTGAAAGACCTGAGAGCATGAAGGAAAAGAGATTCTGTGTCTAATGAGAAAAGACGTGAACATTGTTGACCTGAATGCCAAAGTACAAACGTCAAGAGGAATGTGCACAAAGCTATCACCATTAACAACTCCTACCAATGAAAGCATGAAATGGTGGCAGCATCATGCTAATGGGATTTCAGTGGCAGGGACTGGGAGACTTGTTAAGGAGAGAAAGGAACAATAAATGGAGCCAATACAGGCAAATCCTATGAGGAGAACCTGCTTCAGAGTGCAAAGACCTTAGACTGCAGTGGAAAGACTCATCCAAACAGAACAATGACCTAAGCATTCAGCAAAGCAAACTAAGAATGCCTTTCAGAACAAGAACATGACGTCTTCGAAAAATGGCCCAACCAAAGCCAGACTGCTAATCCCATTGAAACTGTGGAAAGACTTGAAGATTGCTGTTGACCGATGCCCCCATCCAAACTTGACAGCTTTGAGTAAAATCTAACAAAGGAAGAATGGGAGAAAATCACAAATCAAACGTGCAAAAGCTGATAAGAGACATACAGAGAATTGGCTTGACTTGAAGCTGAAAATTGACTTTGCTAAAGTGCTTCTACAAAGTATGACTCAGGGGCTTGAAATAACTTATTGACACAAGACATTTCAGCTTTTTCATTTTTGATTGAATTGTAAAATTTCTAAAAAGAGGTTTTCACTTTGTCCATTATTGGTATATTTTGTGTAGATCGGTGACAAAATTTAAATTTCATCCCATTTTAAATTCAGTTGAACACAAGGCGAAAATATACATCCAAAAGGTCAAGGGTGGTGAATACTTTCTGAAGCACCCTAAAACATTCCAGTCACCACCGAAAAGGAAAGCCTCAGATTAACCCAAGAGTCTGGTGGACGACACCTCAGCACCACCCCAACATACACTAACATGTATTTTGCAAGATGGAAGTGTTTTGTGGTGGCTGGATGTGCAAATCCTGACACCAACTCCTTAGTCATGGGCAGGGATAAGTGGTATATCTGAAGGCAAGGTCAACGAAAAGTTTATTTTATTGCTTGAAGTATATATAGACAACACAAAACTGTATGATAGACTTTCCACAGGGTAGCTCAAGGCAGTTGGTGACGAATTTACGAATTTGACCCAGCGCATTCTGTCGAGGGTCCGTTTCAGCAACTCGAAACACAATTAAAACTTACTTTTGTCTCGTATGATTAATATGTAAAGGTTATGAGGTGTCTACTGAAATTATAACACTTAAGACAGTTCTTTTGATATGCATATGCATAGGGTTCAATATCATTACCTTTTTATGTATTTTCATTGTGAATAATTTTGATGACTAAGTGCCAACTGAATATCATTTCTATAGCAATAACACTAAACAGTGAAAATATTGCAAATTAGAAATGCGTTTGTCGATGTGACTAATTCTTTATACCATATCACACAGTAAGCCATGTATTATGTTTCATTTCATTTATTTTCCAGATATCAGTATATGATAAATAGATAAGTTTTTGCTTTTCAGATTTCATCCTGAAATGTGGACGGTCTTCTGGAATATTGGGTAGGTATAAGTTTCAAATTTTATCTTTACAGATAATGGTTATTACATTCTACTTGTCAAAGCAAATATTTAGAATATAAGTGTATTTGTAAGTTAGACTTATAATAAAGCCATGTTTTATTATTAAAACCATTAACAAAGCCATTTATATCATTAACAACAGCCGATTAAACTTCTTGTAAACAACTATGGTGGTTGACGTCTTGTTCGGTAGTGCTTTTTTAATAATTATGACACTGAGTCATGAAGTGTTTATACAAAATTTGTCCATTTGTTTAGAATTGGGATTGACCACTGATACATAATGGAAGTACACACAAGAAGGTGCGCACAGAGGAAGTTAACGTGCATAATCTGCATGAGAAATTTTCCTGCTCTG
>CM068962.1:267142-279164 GCA_035128595.1 Eptatretus atami
AAATATAAACAAAGTCATTGGTTAAAGAAATATATTGATTTTAATACAAAAAGGAGAACAGAAGCAAAAATAGATTTTGAGAAGGTCTTTTATAAATTAATGAATAATGCTGGATTTGAAAAGACTATGGAAAATGTTAGGAATCGACAAAACATAAGACTTGCAGAACTTGCTACATCTTGAAACAGGCCTTCAAAAGTTAATCAATAGACCAAAGTTTTTGAGTGAGCGGAGGTGTTTCGAAGAATTTTTGTGCTATTCATTTGAAAAAAAGAGAGTATTGAATGGATAAACCTATTTATATAGGAACATCAATCTTTGACTTGTCAAAGTTGTTATTGTATGACATTAATATAGGATTTAAAATCCAAAGTATACGGATGTTTGTCATTGTTTATATATGGATACAGATAGTGTTATATTAGAAATAATATTAATTAATATAAAGAAATTAAACAAAGTGAATGTATTGAGGATACGATTGATAATAATATTGAATATATATGATACAAGTAATTATAAGTCAGGTGGATGCTGTTGTTTTCATCAAATAAAAAGATTATTCGTAAAGTTTAAAGATGAATTGGGTGGGAAGGTCAATGAGTGGAATTTATAGGATTGAGATCAAAGTCTTATAACTTTCACGTATATTGATATATAATAACATTTGAAAAGGTGTGATAAGAAAGCAAAAGGATTAAAAGGAAAATATATCAAGCGAAACAATAAACTTTAAACATTATTAAAACTGTTTTACTTAAAGAAGGAAGTACCAGAAAAATGAATACAATTAAGAAGTTATAAAACATCAATTATTACAGAAGAGATAAATAAGAAAGTCATTAGAGGCTTTGATGAATAAAAGATATATTTTAGAGAATGGATCAATAAGTCTCCCTATTGGTATAAGTATAAGTGTCTAAGAATTTGGGTTCGTGATTTTAACAGGCGTACCACCATCTTTTTACTGATTTATAAATGATAGAACCAAGCAATAACAAACCAAAGATGAGATGTAATCAGCCTTCGTATTTAATGGGAAACCATAAAAGATGGTTGAGAAATATCAAATGTCTTATTGAAGAAATAACGGGTAAAAGTAGATAAAACAAATAAGCGATAAATTTAATTACAAACTAAGTTGGAGGATGTAAGGAAAAAATAAAATTCCTTGAATGGACTGAAAAACTTTAATGCGTTTATCAATATGCACAAATGGAAAAACAATTTACTACAATTCAAAATGTAATCTGGCTCAGGAGGTGTGCCAAATAAGAGCATAAGAGAAGTTTAATTTCATTTCTGGCTCAACAAAGACACTTAAACCCAGAACACAAGTTCCAAGTTATTTTTGTGAATATACTCGATGAAATGAATGTTATAAGAAAATTCAAGTTATTCCCTAAAAGTAAGAACATGGACAAATAATGTTGGTTCTCTTTGAGTGGAATGAAAATATGAAAGGGAAGGAAGTGCATTAATCAGTAAGTCTCAATCTTTCATAGTCTCAATTTTTCATTTCTATTGTTATGGAGGGAAGGGGATAAAGGTGGGAGAAAATGAGTCTCCTATTTTTGAGCTTTTGGGGTTTGGGTCAGAAAAAGTGTTTTCCCTTTTACCCCATTTATTGAATGGCTCCCGAAAACGCCCATTTATCATCTACTAACCTGTTCTGGTGGCAAATAAGGGGAGTTGATATCTTGGCAGCTTCCTCCTGCACCTCTCACTGCAAAACACTGCAAGAGGCAATTTAATTTATCATATCAAATGGTCTGTTGAAAAAGGGCATGGAGGGCTTTTCCTTGAAATTCCCTCTCCTGTTGGTCCATGGTTGGAAGAAGATGGGGACTTGGTTATAACTGGGGGGATGCCCCACCTGCCCCTGAGAAGTTTGGAATTGATTGCAATTAAACTGTCAAAGGGAGTGGCTTAGAGGAGATGCTTACCTGCTACAGATAAACATTGAAGGGTACATACCTTTGCAATACATACAATGGCAGCATCAGCAAGTTGATGATATGAGGACGAGTAGAATTTGAGGAGTGATGTGAAATATTTCAAGATGATGAGTATCAACCTCGTACTCGGAGCAGGCCCCTGTGTCAGTCAGTATGGACATGCACCAGAGCACGGTCGTGTGATCCACTTCCGCCGTACTCCAGGGGGCTCCGTCTGGCCTCCCCAGACAGATGGCCTGCCCATCCCCATTCTCTTGAGATGCCCGACAACCGTGCCTGCAAACCACAGGCACGTGGTCAGACCATTGGCCTTCTCCCAACTCACGAGACTCCTCACTGAGAGAATCTGGTGAGCAGATCGCCAGGTCAGGAAAATGAAGCCACATGTTCCATACAGCCGTAGCTGACGCTCACGGACTATGTCAGGTACAAATCTCAATATGAGTCCCTTGCAAGCAACCCGCACGTTGGACACAAAGTCTACAAGCGATAGCCAAGATTCTCCGAAGAAGCCTGTACCAAAGGATTAAAGTCCTCCGTCTCAGATCCATTGGTCAGAGTCCAAGTCTCGCATCCATAGAGCAAGACTGGAAGCACCAAAGGACCTGAAGACTCGGACTTTCGTCCTCCCGCAAAGGTACGGGCACGCCACACCCCATTATCCAGGTAATCCATGACTCCCCAGGCCTGACCCAAGACGTCTATTGACTCTGACTCACAGCCAGCAAGAACATGATATCACTGCAAGGTAAGTGAATGCTCTCCACCGACCTCACATCCTCACCACAAACAGGCACAGACAGGACAGCAGCATCAAGATGTCATGAAGCCTGGATCTTAGTTTTGACCCAGGAAACCCGTAATCCCAGCGGCTCCAACTCTTCTTCAGCACCTCGAGGCCCCCAAAAGGATATCTAAAGTCTCCGGCAAAGATGACTGCATCATCTGCGGAAAGTGAAGGTCAGAGATCTTTGACATTGCTAAACGATTGCACCGCAGCTTATCTCTCAGACATCTCCTCCTGAATCCAGTCCATAAAAGTGCTGAAAAGTGTGGGGGCCAGTAGCACACCCGCTGGAACGAACTCCATAACAACTGGAAATAAGTCAGAAGATGGTACCCACATCATCACAGCACTCTCAGTAACCAGAGTAAAGATCAGACATCAGATCGATCAGTTTTGATGGCACCCCATGAAGACAAAGAATCCTCCGAGTGACATGCCTGATTCCTGAATCGAACGCTTAACAGTTACATAGGCTGCAAGCCAGTCCCTGCCGAAACTTCGTCTCGCGTTCAGTAGGACCCGAAGAGCAAGGATATGGCTCCCAATCGTTTGACCACTTTGGTGTAAAGCCTGACTGCTGCTGACGCTGGGGCTCAGAGATGGTGGCGAACCCTATCAAGGAATTTATCTGAGCAAAGACCTTGGCCTGGCACTGAGAGCCAGCGTACACCCTCGGTAAGTTGTGCAGTCTTGGCGATCACCCTTCCCTTTCCAGAGGGGCAACATGGCCCCTCTGTCCAGTCAGTTTGGGATATTCTGTTGTCCAGGCAGAGCACAGAAAACTGCAATGCAACGACACGAGTGCAGCATTTCCACCAGTATTGAGAAGTTTAGCAATGGATGCACAGATCCCTGGAGCTTTACACCCATTTCAACTGTTCACCCGCAGCCTGGTTTCCCACAAGTGAAGGTGGGGACCACAGTTGTTTGGAGAGGTCAGCAACAGAGGATAGCAACATCCCTGACGTCCAACTCGGACAGCGGTGGATAGCCTGGTACAACCGCTCAAAAGTAACGCGGCCCACGGGCCTTCACTGCGGACTCCTCTGTCAGAGCCCTACCACCCTCTCTGCTCTAACTGCGTACACTAAGAGGATGGGCTTGGATGAACGCAATGTGCGAATTCCCTGAAAAGCAGGACGAGAATTCACTTGACCACAGTTGCATGCTTCTACCCCCTCACAGATTCCTCGCACATAGCCTTTCCTTTGTCCACCCTTACGCACGTACTTAACAGTTTTACGCCTAGCTCCTTGACAGCTCAGCTTGCCATTCAGCCTGGCCCTTGCGAACTTGGTCAATTGTAATCCAGTGTCCCTTGAGACATAAAATCTTCTCTTGAACGGTGAAGTTTCACAGACATCCAGCCGGGACAGTTGAGTGGATCAAGGACAGTGTCTTGAAGGCAACTGCCACAACTCTTCAGGACCTCCCAAAGTACCGAGACCCCCAAAATCTCCACTCAGCGTTGTACGCAAACTCCTCAGCTGCCCTACTCATCCTTGACTTGCAACATCCACGCGAGGCTGGGATGGTACCAATTCTCCTGGATTTAAGGTACAACTCATTGCTACACACAGCCGGTGGTCAGTATTAGGAACGAGCACTCCGGTAGACCTGCAGTTCTGGATCATCCTCCAGTGACCATCAAACGAGGACATGTCAATCTCCTATTGCCACACCACCAGTGTTTGATACTAAAGTCCAGCGATGAGCTTGTGGGTTGCTAAAACATGAAACAGCGAACCTAAGTCCATGACTCTCTTTGCAAAGTAAAGGAAACTTAGTGCTATTTCGGTTATAGTTCCACCGCCATGGGGACCACACATGTCTCCATAACCAATCCCCATCAGTTTCCAGTCGATACATTGAAATCCCCCAAACTGGAAGTGTATCTTCGTTGGGGCACTGATCCAACCACAGACTCGAGCGTGACGTAGAATGCATCCTTCACAGTGAGATCATCGCCTCAGTCTGGAGCATAAACAGAGACCAGGGACAATGACACCGAAGGAGTGACGAATCCTTAGGTCTCATAATACGCTCATGACGCGTCCTCCCTCATTATCATTTGGAGTCCACTTATGGACCACAGCTCAGCAACTCCTTGGGACATGCCCCTGATGTGACCACCCTTATTTAGGCCTGCCATTTCAAACCTAAGTTTCTAAAACTAAACTAGTTATCGACGTTCGCCTAATAGATCTATCCCACAATTATTATTCATTTCATGACATTTCTAATTGCATTTTCCGTTATTGTAGGTTAGCATTTTCCATTTGGACCTCACGTTGGACTTCCCTTTTGACCTCTGGGACCTAATTACATCAAAGTGTTAGCATTAACCAAACCCTGAATACATGTAGGACATGCCATATAGATTGGAGTGGTTATTTGTTAAAACATGCTCACTATTTCAGCAGTCAAACCTCCATACCTTTTGCAATGTTTTTTTTAGCAAGAAAAAGGCCATTTTAAAAAATGCATCAAAACCGTTCTGTACCAAAGAGCTTGAATAATAATAAAGTCCACTTTGTTCGACTTATAATCGACTTGGGTACTTGTCTTCACATTGAACCTATTTAGGTTAAGAAAGTTCCCATTGGTGTGATATCTGAAGTGAGTTTCTCAGGTGGTCGATTTTTAGGCAGGGTCAAATATTTGTGACTTTGACCTGTATGGTGACCTACATAATTAACAGTTTAGCATATAAGCAGGATACAAACGTATAGATAGAGGATTAGATTACCAAACATTTTGAGTCATAATGTCCACTATATAGGCCCATTGCTTGCAAGGTTATTAACTCTATATTTCCCCTACCCAAAATTCTGGCCCTCAGATTGACTGCGAGTGACCGTCTTTAAGAGGTTGATTCCTACCACTAAGCTGTGAGTTCCGGATTTCTTTCAAAGATTTTTTTTCAACTATGAATATAGACTTTCAAAAAAGCAAAAGAGAATTTGCCACCCCCAGGTGGGTACCAATATTCGGTCTGGCTCATGGACTTATTTTTGAGCACCAACAAGGAGGAAACCAAAGCGAGTGAAAAAATAGATGGAAACGATGGATGCCGCTTAATGATACAGAAACACAACTCTGGCTTTCAGCAGAAAGGTAAAATAGTTGCCACAAAGGCACTTACTTTACATGCCTTACTCGTTTTGGTTGGCACGGTAGCGGCCATATGGGCAGCGGGGGATGCAGGAAGGTGCTTCGAACATTGGCAACGTCTAGGGTTTAACGGCTGTGGCAAATATTTGCAGGAACTGTTGACTATTGTCACACCAATAATATTGGCAAGCATTTAAACAGCCCTGTGAGCTCACCCACCTACCATGGGGACCTTTTGTACATATCAGATTGGACTATGTAAAAAATATTGTAATCACAATACATACTGTATGACCTATATGTTTCAACTAAATGGCCAGCACTATACACATTGGCGCGCTTATGTCCAATTGAGAGTCATTGGTAAATAGACGCAGTGGACTGTCCCCACATGAATACTGAACTGAATGGAGGCCGATGCGGTATACCAGTAACGGCTTCACATTAATGGCTAAAAAAATGGATTATATTCATGATGGAATGATTAATTAATGATTAAATTTCTGTGTTGTGCCTCTAACAAAGTTCGATCGAAGAATTCCACTCAACAGGTAAAACAACTACCGAGCTCGCTATGGAGGAACCCCATGGTATCCAGCCGCGAGTGGTGTACATCAAAGTATCAAGCGGAAGAACGCCATTTGAGACCACATTGGACAGGACCTCATTCGGGTACAGCTGCAAATGTGAGATTAAGGTAGCATGGATCATGTTCCCTCTTGCAAGAGAGCATACCAAGACAAACTATATGGAGATTCAAAAGAGTGGCAGAGGGAGATATTACCAACACTTCATGACGTGCTTAGTAGTTGCTAATAGCTTAACTGCGTTCAAATCTTCATGACGTTGTGATTAATGGCAGGATGACCTGACGAACCGTGGAGGATCACGACATGCTGGACAACAACAGAAACTATAAGGACAAGCTAGGGCAGAGAAAAGGAAAAGCCCATGGAAAGAGCTATATAACGACAAGGGGGAGGAAGTAAAACCTTGGGAACATTTGCAACGAGAAGGAATATATGGATAAAACACTTATTGACCCTTTCATATAAATTAATGCACCCTATGTGACAGTGATGGAGAAGACGTAAAGCCTGTAACACCCACGATCCATGCCTGAAATGAGGCCATAGTGTACATGAAGGAATAATGGACATTCCACTGAACACTTTCAAGTAGCAATATCTTTGCAGCATGCCTTAAGTATGAAAGAGCAATTTGGTTGCTCGCAGCTACCCCCACTATCCAAGCACAGACTGTCCCTCTTGAGTCCCATTTCTCACAGAAGTAAGTTAATGTGGTACCTGTTCGTAGACAGGAGTAAATCCAAGAGTAGAAAACGACCACACGAGTAGCAGTTGAAGAAGGGAAATACAGAGAGATACAAATAACTGGAAAAAAGGGAGGGGGTGCGATTGTAATTGACTATAGCCACTGGTACCTTCTCCAAAGTATTTGGAGGAAAGTAATCTTCCTAATTAATGCAGGGGTATTGAGATGACCACTCTCCTCGGTATATTGACAAATTTGCCTCACTATCTCAGGGGGAAGGATTGGAGAAATATCCACTGCATTTTGAGGTTGATAAATAAGAAATAGGAATAGTTTGTCTAGTTTGTAGGAAGGCAATGACCTTAACTTAGGTTACTTAATGTACGCAATATTATACTGAACATGGGGAAGAAAAATACCATTGAGGACAAACTATCAGGGATAAGGATAGATACTCTTATAAAAATAAACGGGATACTATTTCGTATGTGGCACATGCATAAAGCAGAAGGTGCCAAATATTTGGTGTTGGGAGCATGGATACTCCTTGTTCTGTTTCTCGGACTTAATGAAATTTTGATCGCCTCTATCTTATTATTGCATGTATCAAAGCAGTACTTGGAGTATGGTATGAAACAGTTTTTCCACAGTTCAGTGGATTCGGTGGCACATGAAGCTTGCTCTGACCTTCCATCTTTGAGCGACCATGAAGACCAGAAAACCAGAAAATGAAAATTTAGTGTAAACTTTGGTCGAGACAATGTGACGTGTGAAATTTATGACTATAAAGCGAACAGACACACGGTTGGCCCCCAGGGATGAATGAAAGTCCTTTTGAAATAATTCGAACAAATCGTTGCAAAAGACCAAAAAACAGCTGTATGATTCAATGAAAGGTTGTGGAGCCTTTGTACAAAGAGCCTGAAACAAGCATGGAAAAAGGAATTGGGAGCGACTGCTCAAATAAGGAAAATGAATCGTATATTTGGAAAAGAGTGATTAACTGTTGAATAGTATTCAGTGTGCATAGAGTTCTCTTCTTAAGGCTACTGGGCACCCCAACTCCATGAAATCTGAGAGCAAGGGAGGTGATGACACCCCAAAATGATAGAGGCTTGCATTCACTTGCTCGAATGTGACGTCCAACATGAGAGCACAAGTCCGGTGTGCTGTGAGGTGGATCCCTGTCGGCTACCGAGACAAATTAATTTTGTAGGTTTGTTCTTGCATAACAAACCTATGAGATTGTTTCTGTATGACAGAACAGGGAATTGGGTAATGAAATTAAGTTGAACTCATGTCTGGGTGAATTTAATAAATAATGTTTTAAAAATGCTTTTAAGTTGGAGTATGGTCAAGGACTCTGGCAGACACGCCAGCATGCTTTGATTGCCTTATCTACATATATGAAGGAATTCTTGGCTCACAACAACCTACTGACTGAATCCTTATCCCACTCATCCTTTAATCCTGCTTGATAACAATGACCAATGTATGAGTGTTTTCTTCTTTATCCAATGATTCCTACTTTTCAAAGTCAATTTGTTAGTTAAACCTTGATTATGTTTTTAGTATAGACCACACGCTTATCTGTAACAATATAAAACTTCATAATACCTGCCTATAGCAGAGAGGTGCTTGGAGATTTTATAACCCAGCACTCGACTCCACACGTGTGCATGTTCCAATTAATGATATCTATGGAGACTATAAAGTCTTTTTGATTTATAGATGATCCAAATTTCCATGACACTGGCAATGCAGGATACCTTTGTTAGTCAAAATAAATAACCAACATGAGCATTTTTAGAATCTGCATTCGAGTTTTTGTGGTTTGTTTTCTCTATCTTTGTTTGTATGTTTTTGTTATTTTAGTACTTGTAGCCACAGTCCTTCCATGGGTCCAAGGCTCGGGAAGAGCTAGAACACTGAATGATCAGGGACGCAAAACAAAAGGAACATCAGAGAGAAGGGAGGGGGGACAACAACATACATATACAATACAATGGGAGGATTGCGCCCAGAACAAGTCGCGTGGTCCACCTTTCTGCCAAGTACACCAGGGGCTCCATCTGGCCATCCCGAGCAATGCCTCACCCATCCCCATCTTTTTAGGAGTAACATGCCTTCCATAAAAGTATTCAGCCCTCGCTTTGCACAATTTTCATTGTGATACAGCTGAATTTAAAAATGGATAAAATTAAATTTTCTATCAACCATCTACACAAAATACCCCATAAATGACAAAGTGAAACACGTGTTCAGAACTTTTTTCAAAATTCATGAAAGCTGAATGTTTTGCGTCAATAAGTATTCAGCCCCTTCCAATGACACTCCAATGAGCAGCTCAGGTGCATCCAAATTTCCTTTGTCAGCCTTGAGATATCTCTACAACTTGAATGGAGTCCACCTGTGGCCAATTCATTGATTGGACATGATTGTTGAAAAGAAACACACCTTTCTCTATGAAGGTCCACAATTGACAGTGCATGTCAGAGCAGAAACTCCAACCCATGAAGTCAAGCAACTATCCGTAGAACTCCAAATAGAATTGTGAAGAGAATAGATTCTGGGAAGGGTTATAAAACAATTTCTAGAGTGTTTGAAAGTTCCCAAGAGCAAACAGTGCGACTGCATCATTAGGAATAGGAAGAATATGAACTACCCAACTTCATCCGAGAGCTGGCATGTCTGCAAACCTGAGCAACCGTGAAGAACGGACCATTGAATCAGGTAGAGTGATCAAGAAACCCAATGACCACTTGACACAGAAACTACAACGAGTTCCTTGGCTGAGATGGGAGAACCTGCATGAAAGGAAAAATCTCTGCAGCACTTTCACAAATCTGGCTTCTATGGAGACGTGGCCAGATGGAAGCCACGCGCTGAGAAAAAGGCACATGACAGCACACCTGGAGTTTGCGAAAAGACACGTGAAAGACCTGCAGAGCATGAGGAAAAAGAGATTCTGTTGTCTAATGAGAAAAAGACCGTTGAACTTGTTGACCTGAATGCCAGAAGTACAAACGTCAAGAGGAACTGATGCACAGCTATCACCCATTAACCATCTCCTACCATGAGCTGAATGGTGGCAGCATCATGCTATGGGGATTTCTAGTGGCAGGGACTGGAGACTTGAAGGAAGAGAAAGAAACAATAAATGACCAATACAGGCAAATCCTATGAGGAGAACCTGCTTCAGAGTGCAAAGACCTTAGACTGCAGTGGAAAGACTCATCCAAACAGAACAATGACCTAAGCATTCAGCAAAGCAAACTAAGAATGCCTTTCAGAACAAGAACATGACGTCTTCGAAAAATGGCCCAACCAAAGCCAGACTGCTAATCCCATTGAAACTGTGGAAAGACTTGAAGATTGCTGTTGACCGATGCCCCCATCCAAACTTGACAGCTTTGAGTAAAATCTAACAAAGGAAGAATGGGAGAAAATCACAAATCAAACGTGCAAAAGCTGATAAGAGACATACAGAGAATTGGCTTGACTTGAAGCTGAAAATTGACTTTGCTAAAGTGCTTCTACAAAGTATGACTCAGGGGCTTGAAATAACTTATTGACACAAGACATTTCAGCTTTTTCATTTTTGATTGAATTGTAAAATTTCTAAAAAGAGGTTTTCACTTTGTCCATTATTGGTATATTTTGTGTAGATCGGTGACAAAATTTAAATTTCATCCCATTTTAAATTCAGTTGAACACAAGGCGAAAATATACATCCAAAAGGTCAAGGGTGGTGAATACTTTCTGAAGCACCCTAAAACATTCCAGTCACCACCGAAAAGGAAAGCCTCAGATTAACCCAAGAGTCTGGTGGACGACACCTCAGCACCACCCCAACATACACTAACATGTATTTTGCAAGATGGAAGTGTTTTGTGGTGGCTGGATGTGCAAATCCTGACACCAACTCCTTAGTCATGGGCAGGGATAAGTGGTATATCTGAAGGCAAGGTCAACGAAAAGTTTATTTTATTGCTTGAAGTATATATAGACAACACAAAACTGTATGATAGACTTTCCACAGGGTAGCTCAAGGCAGTTGGTGACGAATTTACGAATTTGACCCAGCGCATTCTGTCGAGGGTCCGTTTCAGCAACTCGAAACACAATTAAAACTTACTTTTGTCTCGTATGATTAATATGTAAAGGTTATGAGGTGTCTACTGAAATTATAACACTTAAGACAGTTCTTTTGATATGCATATGCATAGGGTTCAATATCATTACCTTTTTATGTATTTTCATTGTGAATAATTTTGATGACTAAGTGCCAACTGAATATCATTTCTATAGCAATAACACTAAACAGTGAAAATATTGCAAATTAGAAATGCGTTTGTCGATGTGACTAATTCTTTATACCATATCACACAGTAAGCCATGTATTATGTTTCATTTCATTTATTTTCCAGATATCAGTATATGATAAATAGATAAGTTTTTGCTTTTCAGATTTCATCCTGAAATGTGGACGGTCTTCTGGAATATTGGGTAGGTATAAGTTTCAAATTTTATCTTTACAGATAATGGTTATTACATTCTACTTGTCAAAGCAAATATTTAGAATATAAGTGTATTTGTAAGTTAGACTTATAATAAAGCCATGTTTTATTATTAAAACCATTAACAAAGCCATTTATATCATTAACAACAGCCGATTAAACTTCTTGTAAACAACTATGGTGGTTGACGTCTTGTTCGGTAGTGCTTTTTTAATAATTATGACACTGAGTCATGAAGTGTTTATACAAAATTTGTCCATTTGTTTAGAATTGGGATTGACCACTGATACATAATGGAAGTACACACAAGAAGGTGCGCACAGAGGAAGTTAACGTGCATAATCTGCATGAGAAATTTTCCTGCTCTG
>CM068962.1:279189-290987 GCA_035128595.1 Eptatretus atami
ATTTTTGTGCTATTCATTTGAAAAAAGAGAGTATTGAAATGGATAAACCTATTTATATAGGAACATCAATCTTGACTTGTCAAAGTTGTTAATTGTATGACTATTAATATAATAATTTAAAATCAAAGTATACGGATGTGTCATTGTTATATATGGATACAGATAGTTTTATATTAGAAATAATATAATTAATATAAGAAATTAAGACAAGTGATGTATATGAGGATACGATTGATAATATTGATATATATGATACAAGTAATTATAAGTCAGGTTGATGTGTTGTTTTCATCAAAATAAAAAGATTATTCGTAAAAGTTTTAAAGATGAATTGGGTGGGAAGGTCAATGAGTGGAATTTATAGGATTGAGATCAAAGTCTTATTAACCTTTCACGTATATTGATATATAATAACATTGAAAGGTGTGATAAGAAAGCTAAAAGGGATAAAAGGAAAATATATCAAGGGAAAACAATAAACTTTAAACATTATTAAAACTGTTTTACTTAAAGAAGGAGAAAAGTACCAGAAAATGAATACAATTAAGAAGTTATAAAACATCAATTATATACAGAAGAGATAAATAAGGAAAGCATAGAGGCTTTTGATGATTAAAAAGATATATTTAGAGAATGGATCAATAGTCTCCTTATTGGTATAAGTATAAGTGTCTAAGAATATTGGGTTTCGTGATTTTAACAGGCTACCACCATCTTTTTACTGATTTATAAATGATAGAACCAAGCAATAACCAAACCAAAGATGAGATGTAATCAGCCTTCGTATTTAATGGGAAAACATTAAAAGATGTTAGTGAAATATCAAATGTCTTTATTGAAGAAATAACGGGGTAAAAAGTAGATAAAACAAATAAGCGATAAATTTAATTACAAATAAGTTGGAGGATGTAAGGAAAAAATAAATATTCCTTGAAATGGACTGAAAAACTTTAATGCGTTTATCAATGATGCACAATTGGAAAAATCAATTTACTACAATCTCAAAAGTATCTGGCTCAGGAGGGTGCCAAAATAGAGCATATGAAGAGAAGTTTATAATTTCATTTCTGCTCAACAAGACACTTAACCCAGAAACAAGTTCCAAGTTATTTTTGTGAATAACTCGATGAAAATGAATGTTATAAGAAAATTTCAAGTTATTCCCTAAAAGTAAGAACATGGGACAAATAATGTTGTTCGCTCTTTGAGTGGAATGAAAATATGAAAGGGAAAGAATGCAGTTAATCAGTAAGTCATCAATCTTTCATAGTCTCAATTTTTTCATGTTGCTATTGTTATGGGGGGAAGGGGATAAGGTGGGGAAAAAGAGTCTCCTATTTTGAGTTTTGGGGTTTGGGTCAGAAAAGTTTTTCCCTTTACCCCATTCATTGAATGGGCTCCCGAAAACGCCCATTTATCATTCTAACTAACCTGTTCTGTGCAAATAAGGGGAGGTTGAATCTTGGCAGCTTCCTCCTTGCACCTCTCACTGCAAAACACTGCAAGAGGCAAATTTAATTTATCATATCAAATGGTCTGTCTGAAAAAGGGCATGGAGGCTTTTCCTGAAATTCCCTCTCCTGTTGGTCCCATTGGTTGGAAAGAAGGATGGGGACTTGGTTATTAACTGGGGATGCCCCACCTGCCCCTGAGAAGTTGATGGAATTGATTGCAATTAAACTGTCAAAAGGGAGTGGCTTAGAGGAGATCTTACTGCTACAGAAACATTGAAGGGTACATACCGTTTGCAATAAATACAATGCAGCATCAGCAAAGTTGATGATTGAGGACGAGGTAGAATTTGAGGATATGTGAAATATTTCAGATGATGAGTATCAACCTCTGTACTCGGAGCAGGCCCCTGTGTTCAGGTCAAGTATGGGAAAGCATGCACCAAGAGCAGCGTGTCGTGTGATCCATCTTCCCGCGGTCTCCAGGGGGCTCCGTCTGCCTCCCCAGACAGATGGCCTGGCCCATCCCCATTCTCTTGAGAATCCGACACCGTGCTGCATACCACAGGCACTGGTCAGGACCATTGGCCTTTCTCCCAACTCACGAGACTCCCTCACTGAGAGAATCTGGTGAGCAGATCGCAGGTCAGGAAAATGAAGCCACATGTCCATTACAGGCCGTAGCTGAGACGCTCACGGACTATGTGCAGGTACAAATCTCATATATGAGTCCCTTGCAAGCAACCCGCACGTTGGACACAAAGTCTACAAGCGATAGCCAAAGATTCTCCGAAGAAGAACCTGTACCAAAGGAATTAAGTCTCCGTCTCAGATCCTTGGTCAGAGTCCAAGTCTGCGCATCCATAGAAGCAAGACTGGAAGCACCAAAGGACCTGAAGACTCGGACTTTCGTCCTCCCGCAAAGGTACGGGCAGCGCCACACCCCATTATCCCAGTGAATCCATGATCCCCAGGCCTGACCAAGACGTCTATTGACTCTGACTCACAGCCAGGCAAGAGACATGAATATCACTGGCAAGGTAAGTGAATCTCTCACCGACCTCACATCCTCACACAAAACAGGCACAGACAGGAACAGCAGCAGTCAAGATGTTCATTGAAAGCTGGATCTTAGTTTTGACCAGGAAACCCGTAATCCCAGCGGCTCCAACTCTTCATTCAGCACCTCGAGGCCCCCAAAAGGATATCTAAAGTCTTCCGGCAAAGATGACTGCATCAATGCGAAAGTGAAGTCAGAGATCTTGACATTGCTAAACGATGCACCGCAGCTTATCTCTCAGAATCCCTCCTAGAATCCAGTCCATAAAAAGTGCTGAAGAAGTGTGGGGGCCAGTAGCACACCCTGGAACGAACTCCATAACAACTGGAAATAAGTCAGAATGGTACCCACATCTCACAGCACTCTCAGTACCAGAGTAGAGATCAGACATCAGACGGTCAGTTTTGATGGCACCCCATGAAGACAAGATCCTCCAGAGTGAATCCTGATTCACTGAATCGAACGCTTAACAGATCAAACATAGGGCTGCAAGCCAGTCCCTGCCGAAACTTCGTCTCGCGTTCAGTAGACCCGAAGAGCAAGGATATGGTCCCAATCGTTGACCACTTTGGTGTAAAGCCTGACTGCTCTGACGCTGGGGCTCAAGAGATGGTGGCGAACCCTATCAAGAATTTATCTGAGCAAAGAACCTTGGCCTGGCACTGAGAGCAGCGTACACCCTCGTAGTTGTTGCAGTCTTGGCGATCACCCTTCCCTTTCCAGAGGGGCAACATGGCCCTCTGTCCAGTCAGTTTGGGAATATTCTGTTGTTCAGGCAGAGCACAGAAAACTGCAATGCAACGACACGAGTGCAGCATTTCCACCATATTGAGAAGTTTAGCATGGAATGCACAGTCCCTGGAGCTTTACCCATTTCAACTGGTTCACCCGCAGCTGTGTTTCCACAAGTGAAGGTGGGACCACAGTTTGTTTGGAGGTCAGCAACAGGGATATGGCAACATCCCTGACGTCCAACTCGGACAGCCGGTGGATCAGCCTGGTACAACCGCTCAAGTAACCGGCCCACGGGCCTTCACTGCGGACTCCTCTGTCAGAGCCTACCACCCTCTGCTCTGAACGCGTACACTAAGGGATGGGCTGGATGAACGCATGTGCGAATTCCCCTGAAAAGCAGGACGAGAGATCACTTGACCACAGTTGATGCTCTTACCCCCTCACAGATTCCTCGCACATAGGCCTCCTTGTCGACCCTTAGCGCACGTTATACAGTTTTACGCCTAGCTCCTGACAGCTCAGCTCTGCCATTCAGCCTGGCCCTGCGACTTCTGGTCAATTTGGTATCCAGTGTCCCTTGAGACATAAATATTTCTTCTTGAACGGTGAGTTTCAAGAATCCACCGGGACAGTTGATGGATCAAGGACAGTGTCTCGAAGCACACTCCCACAACTCTTCAGGACCTCCCAAAGTAGCCGAGACCCCCAAAATCTCCACTCAGCGTTGTACGCAAACTCCTCAGCTGCCTATCATCCTTGAGCTTGCCAACATCCCGCGAGGCTGGGATGGTACCATTCTCCTGGATTTAAGGTACAACTCAGTTGCTACAACAAGCCGGTGAGTCAGTATTAGGAAACGAGCACTCCGGTAGACCTGCAGTTCTGGATCATCCTCTCAGTGACCATCAAACGAGGACATGGTCAATCTTCCTATTGCCACACCACCAGTGTTTGAATACAAAGTCCCAGCGATGAGCTTGTGGGTGCTAAAACATGAAACAGCGACACCTTAAGTCCATGACTTCTTTGCAAAGTAACAGGAAACTTAGTGCATTGGTTATAGTTCCTGACCGACCATGGGGACCACACATGTCCCATAACCAATCCCCATCAGTTTCCAGTCGATACATTGAAATCCCCAAGACTGAAGTGTATCTCGTCTGGGCACTGATACAAACCACAGACTCAGCGTGACGTAGAATGCAATCCTTCACAGTGAAGATCATCGCCTACAGTCGGAAGCATAAACAGAGACCAGGGAAATGACACCGAAGAGTGACGAATCCTTAGTCCATAATACGTCATGACGCGTCCTCCCTCATTATCATTGAGTCACTATATGGACCACAGCTCAGCAACTCCTGGGGACTATGCCCCTGATGTGACACCCTTATTTTAGGCCTGCATTATCAAAGCCTAGTTTCTAAAACTAAACTAGTTTATCGACGTTTCGCCTAATAAGATCTATCCCACAAATTATTATTCATTCATGACATTTCTAATTGCATTTTCCGTTATTGAGGTTAGCATTTTCAATTTGGACCTCACGTTGACTTCCCTTTTGAACCTCTGGGACTAATTTACATTCAAAGGTTAGGCATTTAACCAAAACCCTGAATACATGTAGGAACTGGCCATAGCATTGGAGTGGTTATTTGTTAAAACAGCTCACTATTTACAGCAGTCAAACCTCATACCTTTTGCAATGTTTTTTTAGCAGAGAAATAAGGCCATTTAAAAAATGCATCAAAACCGTTCTGTACCAAAGAGCTTGAATAATAATAAAGTCCACTTTGTTCGATTATAATACGACTTGGGTACTTGTCTTTCATTGAACCTATTAGCGGTTAAGAAAGTCCCCATTGGTGTGAATATCTGAGTGAGTTTTCTCAGGTGGTCAGATTTTTAGGCCAGGGTCAAAATGTTGTGACCTTTGACCTTATGGTGAACCTAGCATAATTAACAGTTTAGCATATAGCAGATACAAACGTAATAGATAGAGGATTAGATTACCAAACATTTTGAGTCATAATGTCACTAAAGGGCCATTGCTTGCAAGGTTATTAGACTCTATATATTTCTCCCTACCCCAAAAATCTGGGCCCTCAGATTGACTGCGAGTGACGTCTTTAAGAGGTTGATTCCTACCACTAAGCTGTGAAGTTCCGGATTTCTTCAAAGATTTTTTTCAGCTATGAATATAGACTTTCAAAAAAAGCAAAAAGAGAATTTGCCACCCCCAGGTGGTGTACCAAGTATTGGTCATGGCTCATGGACTTATTTTTGAGGCACCACAGGAGGAAACCAAAGCGAGTGAAAAAATAGATGGAAAACGATGGATCCGCTTAATGATACAGAAAACACAACTCTGGCTTTCAGCAGAAGGTAAAATAGTTGCCACAAAGCACTTAACTTTTACCATGCCTACTCGTTTTGGTGGCACGGTAGGGGCCATATGGGCCAGGGGGGATGCAGGAAGGTGCTTCGAACATTGGCACGTCTAGGGTTTACGGTGTGGCAAGAATAATTTTTGCAGGAACTGTGACTATTGTCAACACCAAATAAATATGGCAGCATTTAAACACCCTGAGAGCTCACCCACCTACCCATGGGACCTTTTGTACATATCAAATTGGACTATGTATAAAAATATTGTAAATCACAATTACATAATGTATGACTGATATGTTCACTAAATGGCCAGCACTATACCATTGGCCGCTTATGTCAAATTGAGGTCATGGTAAATAGACGCAGTGGACTGTCCCCACATGAATACTGAAACTGAATGGAGAGCCGATGCCGGTATACCAGTAACGGCTTCACATTAATGGCTAAAAAAATGGAATTATTTCATGATGGAATGAATAATTAATGATTAATTTCTGTGTTGTGCTCTAAAAAGTTCGATCGAAGAATTCCACTCACAGTAAACAAGCTACCCGAGCTGCGCTTATGGAGGAACCCCATGGTATCCAGGCCCAGCGAGTGGTGACATCAAGTATCAAGCGAAGAACGCATTTGAGACCACATTGGACAGGACCTCATCGGGTACAGCTGTCAAATGTGAGATTAAGTCAGCATGGATTCATGTTCCCCTCTTGCAAGAGAGCATACCAAGACAAAACTATATGGAGATTCAAAAGAGTGCAGAGGGAAGATTTACCAACACTTTCATGACGTGCTTAGTAGTTGCTAATAGCTTAACTGCGTTTCAAATCTCATGACGTGTGATAATGGACAGGATGAGCCTTGACGAACCGGGAAGGATCACGACATGTGGACAACACAGGAACTATAAGACCAAGCTAGGCAGAGAAAAGGAAAAGCCCATGGAAAGAGCTAATAACGACAAGGGGAGGAAAGTATAACCTTGGGAACATTTGCACGAGAAGGAATATATGGATAAGAACACTTATTGACCCTTTCATAAAATTAATGCACCCTATGTGACAGTGATGGAGGAAGACGTAAAGCCTGTACACCCACGATCCTGCCTGAAATGAGGCCAATAGTGTACATGAAGAATAACTGGACATCCACTGAACACTTCAAGTAGCAATATCTTTGAGCAGGCCATGCCTTAAAGTATGAAAGCAGAGCAAGTGTTGGTTTGCTCGCAGCTACCCCCACTAATCCAAGCACAGACCTGTCCCTCTTGGAGTCCCATTTCTCAACAGAAGAAGTTTATGTGGTACCTGGTTCGTAAGACAGGAGTAATATCCAAGAGTAGAAAACGAACACGAGAGCAGTAGAGAAGGGAAAGTAACAGAGAGATACAAATACTGGAAAAAGGAGAGGGGGTGCGAATTGTATTGACTATAGCAGCTGGTACCTCTCTCAATAGTATTTGTGAGGAAAGTAACTTCCTATAATGCAGGGTATGAGATGACCACTCTCCTCGGTATATTGAAAATTTGCCCTCACTATCTCAGGGGGAAAGATTGGAGAAATATCCACTGATTTTGGAGGTGATAATAAGAAATAGGAATAGTATTGTCTAGTTTGTAGGAAAGGGCAATGACCTTAACTTAGGTTACTTAATGTACGCAATATTATACTGAACATGGGGAAGAAAAATACCATTGAGGACAAACTATCAGGATAAGGAATAGATACTCATATAAAAATAAACGGGATACTTATTTCGTATGTGGCACATGCATAAAGCAGAAGGTGCCAAATATATTTGGTGGTTGGGAGCCATGGATAACTCCTTGTTTGTTTCTCGGACTTATGAATTATGAGATCGCCTCCTATCGTTATGTATTTGCATGTATCAAAGCAGTAATGGAGTATGTATGAAACAGTTTTTCCACAGTTACAGTGATTCGGTGGCACATGAAGCTGCTCTGACCTTCCATCTATTGAGCGACCATGAAGACCAGAAAAAGCCAGAAAATGAAAATTTAGTGTAAACTTTGGTCGAGACAATGTGACGTGTAGAAATTTTATGACTTAAAGCGAACAGACACACGGTTGGCCCCCAGGGATGAATGAAAGTCCTTTTGAAATAAATTCAACAAATCGTGCAAAGAACCAAAAAACGCTGATGAATTCAATGAAGGTTTGTGGAGCTTTGGACACAAGAAGCTCTGAAACAAGCATGGAAAAAGGAATTGGAGCGACTCTCAATAAGAAAATGAATCGTATATTTGGAATAGAGTGATAACTGTTGAATAGTATTCAGTGGTGCATAGAGTTTCTCTTCTTACAGGCTTACTGGCAACCCCAACTCCATGAAAATTGAGGACCAAGGGAGGTGATGACACCCCAAAATGGATAGAGGTTGCATTCACTTGCTTCGAATGTGACTCCAAACATGAGAGCAAAGTCCGGGTGTGCTGTGAGGTGGATCCCTGTCGGCTACCGAAGACAAATTAATTTTGGTAGGTTTGTTCTTAGCATAACAAACCTATGGTGTTTCTGTATGAACAGAAACAGGGAATGGGTAATGAAATTAAGTTGAACTCATGTCTTGGGTAATTTAATAATTAATGTTTTAAAATGCTTTTAAGTTGGAGTATGGTAAAGGACTCTGGCAGACACAGCACAGCATGCTTGATTGCCTTATCTACATTATGAAAGGAAATTCTTGGCTCACACAACCTACTGACTGAATCCTTTTATCCCATCATCCTTTATCCTGCTTGATAACAATGACCATGTTGGAGTGTTTTCTTCTTTATCCATGATTCCTACTTTTCAAAGTTCATTTGTGTTAAACCTTGATTATGTTCTTTAGTAATAGACAACCACGCTTATCTGTAACAATATAAAACTCATAATACCTGCCTATAGCAGAGAGGTGCTTGGAGATTTTATAACACCAGGCACTCGCTCCACAACGTGTGCATGTCCAAAAGATCTTGGGACTATAAAAGTCTTTTTTCGATTTATAGATATCCAAATTCCATGAACTGGCAATGCAGGATACCTTTGTTAGTAAAATTAAATACCAACCATGAGCATTTTTAGAATCTGCATTCGAGTTTTTTGTGGTTTGTTTTCTCTAATCTTTCTGTTTGTATGTTTTTGTATTTTAGGTACTTGTAGCCACAGTCCTTCCATGCGGTCAAGGCTCGGGAAGAGCTAGAACACTGAATGATCAGGGACGCAAAGACAAAAGGACATGCAGAGAGAAAGGGAGGGGGGACAACAACATACATCAATACAAACAATGGAGGATGCGCCACAGAACAAGTCGCTGTGTCCACCTTTCTGCCAAGTACACAGGGGCTCCATCTGGCCATCCCCCAGGCAAATGCCTCACCCATCCCATCTTTTAGGAGTAACATGCTTCCATAAAGTATTCAGACCCCTCGACTTTCACAAATTTTCTTGTGATACGCTGAATTTAAAAATGGATAAAATTAATTTTCTATCAAACCGATCTACCACAAATACCCCATAATGACAAAAGTGAAACACGTGTTCAGAATTTTTCAAAATTCATGAAAAGCTGAATTTTTGCTCAATAAGTATTCAGCCCTTCCAATACACTCCAATGAGCACTCAGGTGCAATCCAATTTTCCTTTGATCAGCCTGAGATTCTCTACAACTTGAATGGAGTCACCTGTGGCCAATTTCATTGATTGGACATGATTGTTGAAAAGAAACACACCTTTCATCTATGAGGCCGACAATTGACAGTGCATGTCAGAGCAGAAACTCCACCATGAAGTCCAAGCAACTATCCGTAGAACCCAAATAGAATTGTGAAGAAGATAGATTCTGGGAAGGGTTATAAAAACAATTTCTAGAGTGTTGAAAGTTCCCAAGAGCAACAGGTGCCTGCATCATTAGGAATAGGAAGAATATGAACTACCCCAAACTTCATCCGAGAGGCTGCTGATCTGGCAAACCTGAGCAACCGTGCAAGACGACCTTGAATCAGGTGAGTGATCAAGAACCCAATGACCACTTGACACAGAAACTACAAGAAGTTCCTTGGCTGAGTGGGAGAACCTGCATGAAAGGAAACAATCTCTCGCAGCACTTCACAAATCTGGCTTTTATGGAGACGTCGGCCAGCATGGAGCCACGCGCTGAGAAAAAGGGCACATGACAGCACACCTGGAGTTTGCGAAAAGACACGTGAAAGACCTGCAGAGCATGAAGGAAAAAAGATTCTGTGTCTAATGAGAAAAACGTTGAACTGTTGGACCTGAATGCCAGAAGTACAACGTCAAGACGGAAACTGAGCACAGCTCATCACCCATCTAACAACCCTACCATGAGCATGATGGTGGCAGCATCATGCTATGGGGATTTTTCAGTGGCGGGACTGGAGACTGTGTAAGGAGAGAAAGAGAACAATAAATGAGCCAATACAGGCAAATCCTATGAGGAGAACCTGCTTCAGAGTGCAAAGACCTTAGACTGCAGTGGAAAGACTCATCCAAACAGAACAATGACCTAAGCATTCAGCAAAGCAAACTAAGAATGCCTTTCAGAACAAGAACATGACGTCTTCGAAAAATGGCCCAACCAAAGCCAGACTGCTAATCCCATTGAAACTGTGGAAAGACTTGAAGATTGCTGTTGACCGATGCCCCCATCCAAACTTGACAGCTTTGAGTAAAATCTAACAAAGGAAGAATGGGAGAAAATCACAAATCAAACGTGCAAAAGCTGATAAGAGACATACAGAGAATTGGCTTGACTTGAAGCTGAAAATTGACTTTGCTAAAGTGCTTCTACAAAGTATGACTCAGGGGCTTGAAATAACTTATTGACACAAGACATTTCAGCTTTTTCATTTTTGATTGAATTGTAAAATTTCTAAAAAGAGGTTTTCACTTTGTCCATTATTGGTATATTTTGTGTAGATCGGTGACAAAATTTAAATTTCATCCCATTTTAAATTCAGTTGAACACAAGGCGAAAATATACATCCAAAAGGTCAAGGGTGGTGAATACTTTCTGAAGCACCCTAAAACATTCCAGTCACCACCGAAAAGGAAAGCCTCAGATTAACCCAAGAGTCTGGTGGACGACACCTCAGCACCACCCCAACATACACTAACATGTATTTTGCAAGATGGAAGTGTTTTGTGGTGGCTGGATGTGCAAATCCTGACACCAACTCCTTAGTCATGGGCAGGGATAAGTGGTATATCTGAAGGCAAGGTCAACGAAAAGTTTATTTTATTGCTTGAAGTATATATAGACAACACAAAACTGTATGATAGACTTTCCACAGGGTAGCTCAAGGCAGTTGGTGACGAATTTACGAATTTGACCCAGCGCATTCTGTCGAGGGTCCGTTTCAGCAACTCGAAACACAATTAAAACTTACTTTTGTCTCGTATGATTAATATGTAAAGGTTATGAGGTGTCTACTGAAATTATAACACTTAAGACAGTTCTTTTGATATGCATATGCATAGGGTTCAATATCATTACCTTTTTATGTATTTTCATTGTGAATAATTTTGATGACTAAGTGCCAACTGAATATCATTTCTATAGCAATAACACTAAACAGTGAAAATATTGCAAATTAGAAATGCGTTTGTCGATGTGACTAATTCTTTATACCATATCACACAGTAAGCCATGTATTATGTTTCATTTCATTTATTTTCCAGATATCAGTATATGATAAATAGATAAGTTTTTGCTTTTCAGATTTCATCCTGAAATGTGGACGGTCTTCTGGAATATTGGGTAGGTATAAGTTTCAAATTTTATCTTTACAGATAATGGTTATTACATTCTACTTGTCAAAGCAAATATTTAGAATATAAGTGTATTTGTAAGTTAGACTTATAATAAAGCCATGTTTTATTATTAAAACCATTAACAAAGCCATTTATATCATTAACAACAGCCGATTAAACTTCTTGTAAACAACTATGGTGGTTGACGTCTTGTTCGGTAGTGCTTTTTTAATAATTATGACACTGAGTCATGAAGTGTTTATACAAAATTTGTCCATTTGTTTAGAATTGGGATTGACCACTGATACATAATGGAAGTACACACAAGAAGGTGCGCACAGAGGAAGTTAACGTGCATAATCTGCATGAGAAATTTTCCTGCTCTG
>CM068962.1:352510-382475 GCA_035128595.1 Eptatretus atami
TTCTTGGCTTCATACTGTGGAAACCAAGGCATTTCGGATCATTGGCATCTCCTGCGATGAGGTCGAGTCTTTGGGCCTCTCACTCTCTCATCACAGGGAGGTCGGTGGTCTTTCTGTTTTCTACTGTCTCCTCCCCGGTCTCGCCCCCCCTGCTGTGTCTGCGATTTGTCCCCACCATATTTCCGCAGGGCGCTCAAGGCCCGCCAACAACCCCCTTCTGGTAAAACTACCAAAATCACGAATCACTGCTCACCTTCACCCTTTCATTCCTCTTTTTTCCCGCCTTAGGAATAAACTCCCACACTCTGTTCAATTCCATTCTTCCCTCCAGGGTTTCAAAACAGCTGTTCACCACCACCTCTTATTGTCCTCCATCCAAATCCTCGATCTTTTCTACCCCCGTTAATCCACCCCAAACCCACCTCCTTCAAATTCCTGAAAGCCATTAATGTCCATCTTGTATACCTGTGTTCCCCGCGCCATCCCTCTCCCTTCCACAGATCTATATGTCTCTGTTCCCCACTGTTTTGTCCTTCCACTCCCACCACTCTGTCTCATGCCCCCTTGTGTGGCATTGGTTGTTAGCGACAAGTGTATTATGCAAAAAAAGCCTCATGACTCAGCTCCATCGTGGGAGACTTCAATAATCTTGAAGGCCTTGGTTTCCACGGCATCAAGCAGAGAAAGGCATGAGGCAGGGACACCAGTCCAGAGGGGAGAGAAGTATTCTATCAAGTTGCAAAAGAAGGCCTTGTATGTGAATCGAAGTTCAGGCGTGTCAAGGAAGGACTTTGTACAATGCAGGAAGCCCAGTCGATGGCTGGTTTTGGAGGACAACTTTGAAATGTGGTTTGCCCAAGACAGATCGTGGCTGATAGTGAAACCCAGGAGTTTGAGTGACTGAACTTCCTCAACAGGATTGTCAAGAAGAATATCATATGTCTGAGAATTACCAGTTTCTTGACAAAAACTCTGGCACACAACAAAAAAAAAAGAGAGAAAAACAGGTTGCGGCTTTGTTTTTTTTTTGATACAATGTCGAGGCTCGTATAAGAGCTAACCCACAGAACATATAACAAGGGGAGCAGGAGACAAGAGGGGCGGGAGAGGGAAGCACAAAACAGTGGGGGACAGAGACATTAGGAGATCTGTGGAAAGGAGAGGGTTGGGGCATGGTACACGGGGTAAACAAGATGGACACTACAGGGACTTTCAGGAAGGTGTGGAAGAAAAAATCAATTATATTCATTTGTTCTCAATTATATGCAGTTGTTGCGGTGTATTCACTTCTTGTTGTTGGTACTTTTCTTTATTGAACACTGTATAAAATAAGGTCTCACTTTTGTAATGGAATCAATTGACTGTCACTAAAATTCCCCTTTCCCCAACAGTCTTTTGATCTCCATAGTGATATAAATGAATATACAAGTAAGTAGAATTGTATCTTACTAATTATGTGCTTTTATCTCACTGAAATGCATATAACCAAAAACAGTATCTCCAATGTTTAAATGGAATTGCCCAGCTGCTGAAAAGAAGAACGCCTTGCTTGGCCACTCACTCATTGTCTAGCAGAAATTACATAAAAACTGGAGCAAACGTCTTGCTGTTGAAGGAAAATTAAATAACTTTATTGTTTTTTTATGCCAACGGTCTTGCTCGCTGCATGGAAACAGGCTTGGTGTTTTGAGAATGCATGTTCAAAGTGATGACCTCATGTATCTCTTCTCTCTTCTCTCTTCCCCAAACTTATCATCCTTTCTTCAAGGCTGACCTGGTTGTTGATCCTGCAAACTTTTGCCATGAGAGTTATTCTTTCACCTCCCTCCCAAAGTAGCCATGTGTGCAGTTCTTGGTTCCCTTACTTCATGCCTGTCAGCCCTCCCCTTCATTTACCCTTGCTAGATGTTTAGCCCTGCCCTGTCTTTTTCTATTCAAAATAGTATAAAGAGGATAGCGATATGCATTTTGAGGAAAAAGAGGATCGTGTTTGATATTGCTTGGCTTGTATTTCCTTCTTTTTCATGCGCATATTTGTTGTTGCTTGTTCTTGTTGCTTGTTGTTAATAAATGGTCTCAGACTCCGACGGAGAAGAACTGAATTTCTTCCACAAAGGAAAGCAGGGAATTTGAAGGAGGTGGGTTTGAGGTGGATTAACAGGGGTAGAAAAGATCGTGGTTTTGGATTGGGGAAGATAAGAGGTGGTGGTGAACAGCTGTTTTGAAGACCTGGAGGGAAGAGTGGGATTGAAGAGTGTGGGAGTTTGTTTCAGAGTCGGCGGAAAAAAAAGAAAAAAGAATAAAAGAGTGAAGGTGAGCAATGATTCTTGATTTTGGCAGTTTCACCAGAAGGGGTTTTTTGGCGGACCTTGAACGCCCTGCGGAAATATAGGGGAGACAGAGCACAGACAGAGTGGGGGGGGGGGGCAAGGCCGGAGAGGAGATGGTAGAAGACAGAAAGACCACCAACCTACCTGCAGTGAGAGAGTCAGAGACCCAAAGACTCAGCTTCATCGTGGGAGATACCAATGATTGGAAAAGCCTTGGTTTCCACAGTGTGAAGCTGAACTAGGTGTGAGGCAGGAGCAACACCGCAGAGGGGAGAGCGGTTCATGCAAATGAGTGTGTATATAGCTAAGATTAATCACACACACAAATGGGTATAACTGAGAAATTGAAAATGAGAGAAGTAAGCAACAGCCCATATTTACAGGCAGAAAAACTTTATAAATGCTTCTATTCATGTGGAGTATAAGAGAGTAATGCATCAAGTCCATGGTTAAGAGACTATAGAGGAAACGAAGGTGGGGAGGTATAGGTGGAAAAGAGAGGTGTGGTGGGGGAAGAGACTGGGTGGGGTCCAATCTCATCACACTGAGTTACACTTCAATAATCTGCCATTAAAATATTTTTCCGAAATCAACACCATTTGGCTTCACCTGCAACACCAATGTCGAAGTAATCTCCAAACTCTGTACGAATATGTCGAACCAAGTCGCCTGCATGATGAAATCCTTCACTGGAGTCCTTGCATTCTTCCTGCAAACGATCTGTTGAGAGGTCGAAAGTGGACACAAAGAAAAGAGTTGGTATTTAGTGAAAATAAATAAAGACAGAATGGCTCAAAAAAATTAAAATACGATTTTGATGAAACAAAAGACCTCTTGTAAATAACAATGACATTGACGTATTCTCAATACATTAAAACCTGGACTAAAGCTACGAATTGAAGCTGTTGGTTCAATGTTCAAGGCAAGTTTTACAATGATTAATTAAACAAATTGTGGGGTTTAAAGTTAAAGGGATCCTTTGTGGTATGCAGCGACAGCCTGACCAACCGTTCCTTATCAACCATTTAATTGGAGTGCTTGCATGAGTGCACAAACCACTTGCCGAGTGCCCATTGTCGACATAGGTAGAGTGCTACATCGTTCTGTGCAAATTGTTCACTCTCTGCGGACACTTTTGCCACGCCATGTCACCCTGAGCGAGTGGTCCGTGCTCCGTCACCCTGAGCGAGTGGTCCGTGCTCCGTCACCTGAAAGCGAGTGGTCCATGCTCCGTTACCCTGAGCGAGTGGTCGTGCTCCGTCACCGCTGAGCGAGTGGTCCGTGCTCCGTACCCTGAGCGAGTGGTCCGTGCTCCGTCCCCCTGAGCGAGTGGTCGTGCTCCGTACCCTGAGCGAGTGTGTCTGCGTGCTCCGTCACCCTGAGCGAGTGGTCCGTGTTCCGTCACCTGAGCGAGTGGTCCGTGCTCCGTCACCCTGAGCGAGTGGTCCGTGCTCGTACCCTGAGCGAGTGGTCCTGTGCTCCGTTCACCCTGAGCGAGTGGCCCGTGCTCCGTCACCCTGAGCGAGTGGTCCGTGCTCCGTCACCTGAGCGAGTGGTCCGTGCTCCGTCACCCTGAACCGAGTGGTCGTGCTCCGTCACCTGAACGAGTGGTCCGTGCTCCATCAACCTGAACGAGTGGTCCGTGCTCCGTCACCCTGAGCGAGTGGTCCTGTGCCGTCACCCTGAGCGAGTGGTCCGTGCTCCGTCAGCTGAGCGAGTGGTTCGTGCTCGTCACTCTGAGCGATGGTTCGTGCTCCGTCACCCTGAGCGAGTGGTTCGTGCTCCGTCACCCTGAGCCGAGTGGTTCCGTGCTCCGTCACCCTGAGCGAGTGGTTTGTGCTCCGTCACCCTGAGCGAGTGTGTTTGTGCTCCGTCACCCTGAGCGAGTGGTCGTGCTCTGTCAACATTAGTGAGTTGTTGCGAGATAACACCCGATTTCTGGGTGTTTGCCGTATTAACGTGGTTTCTAAATTACCGAGCCAAATTGTTTTTTCTACCCGTCACACGTGGCTGTTTATAAAGAATAATGTTTGTGACCATATCCTTGAAACGTCTATATAAATGCAAAGTTGTTTTTCAGTGAAAGCTACTCAAGGTTTCTGTGTTGTATACAGTAAGTACTGTGGTTGGTAATCACAATGACACCAACCTGCCGAATTCCAAAAATTGCCAATTATGCCAAGCGTGTGGTGTGTGTGTGTGTGTGTTGTGTGTGTGTGCTGTTCATAAAGCACAACATATTCTTTTCTGCTCACTCTCTACCCCCATCTTTCTCTTTTCTTATATACAGTCATGCCGCCTTAACGACGGGGTTACGTTCTGAGAAACGCGTCGTTAAGCGACGTCGTCGTTGTGCGAACATCTTTTTTTTTTTTTCGTTTCGTTTTCGAACATCGTACTTACACAAAACAACACCTAGGCTATATGGTGTAGCCTATTGCTCCTCGGATACAAACCTGTACAGCATGTTACTCTACTGAATACTGTCGGCAATTGTAACACACATCCAAGAGAGACGGAAGACACGTTAGTTTTACCTTTGTGCTGTTCATGACGGCATCGGTATTGTTAGCAGCAGCTTACAATCTCCTCTCGCATCGATTATAGAAAGATGAATAAATAGCGTTTGGATTTTAATAATACGTAATCATTGCATCGATGTTATAATTTACAAATGAAGAAACGAGCTCCCTGTCAATTGTGATATATATTTTCGGAACAGTGCGATTGTTTAACAACATGAAAAGCTTCACCAAAAAAGAATTTGTGTTTTAATTTCGACTGTAAAAATTACCCTTGTGGGGTGACGGTCATCTCTATAATGTTTTTTACTCTCATAATCGATTAACCGTTGCCAGATATCTCCTAAAATGACAGACGAGATAGGTTTGAAAATGGCGACTTTCACAACTTTTGTGAACCTCGTGACCTTGACCCTGACCTCGAATCCGGGAAAAAAATATGTCGTTGGTATCACTCATCGACCTCTACCCACATACCAAATTTCATCAAGATCGGAGTAAAAAGTTTTCTTTGTACCGGGAGGTGGTTTTTGACCATCTTCCAGGTTACGTGGCGGCCAAAACGGGAAGGAAATTCAAAAAATCTGTCCGGTTAGATACAAGATAATATTTTTTACTATCATAATCAAAAACAGTTGCCGAATATCTTGTAGAATGGCAGACTAGATAGGTTTTTGAAAATGGCGATTTTTATAACTTACGTGACCTCGTCCCTGACCTTTAACCCGGAAAAAAGTTTATATCGTTGTGCAACACTCATCGACCTCTACCCACATACTAAGTTTCATCAAGATCGAGAAAGAAAATTGTTGACGGACGTACGGACGGACGTACGGACGAACGTACGGACGTAGCGACGTACGGACATTTGGTCCGGCTTTATTAGGTCATCTCGGGTAGAGATGACCTAAAAACGATTATTCGCGGAATTCTTCAATTTAAAGGTAATTTACTTGCTGGAAGGTAAACGTGCAAACATTGGTTCAGTTTGAAAGCCGATTTCCTTGAATCCCGATTTAGCACGACCCTGCTTTTTTCGCGATGACATTTTATGGACCTCAACGATCGCATTATAACAGGGCCACACTGTCGTTTATTATCATTATGAGGTATTATGTACTGTACAGCGTACATAATTGTATGTGCTATTTTTATACGACTGGCAGCGCTACGTCGGCTACATCACTCGCCGATAGGAATTTTTCAGCAACATTTTTTTTTCATTTTTTTTTTTTTTTCAGAGCTGGCAGATCCGTCGTATATGCGATCCGTCGTTGCCGCGGAACGTCGTTAAGCGGCACATGACTGTATATATACTAGTACGGCCCGTAGGGGCGGGCCCGTAGGTGCGGGCCCGTAGGTGCGGGCCCGTAGGTGCGTAAATGACGACTGGATTGGGGGCATTTTTCACCCCCCGCCCTCACCCCCCCCCCTCACCCCCCCCCCCCATCTTCGCCCCTCCTCTCTCCCCCTCTCGTTCCAGTACCCTCTCTCGTGGGTGAGGCGTGCAAGTATTGTGCAGGCTTCGTTCCTTCACTCTCGTAAACGACGACTGGATTGGGGCATTTTTTCAATTAGATCGGACCAACCGTATCATAAATGGCCATAACTTGGGAAACATCTGGGAAACATACTCAGGTCCCCAGCGTCAATTGTGACGTCATATCAAACGAAGAAGAATTGTGACGCCCCCTCGCTCGCTCCCCCCTAGTCTCGCCCCTCCTCTCTCCCCCTCCTCTCTCGCCCTCCCCCCCTCTCTCGCCCCTCTCCTCGCCCCACTCTCACCCCCCTCTCTCGCCTCCTCCTCTCTCCCCCTCTCTTTGAATTGTGACGCCCCTCTTCCCACCCCCCTCTCTCTGGCCCCCCCCTCTCTCACCCCCTCTCTCCCCCCCCTCCTCTCTCCCCCCTCTCTTCCCCCTCTCTCTCCCCCTCTTCCCCCCCCCCCCCTCCTTCCCTCCCCCTCTCTCTGTAAATGTATTCACAAATGTATTCACACAAAAAAAAATAATAATAATATTAAACAAACATTAATTGTGCGTCATCGTGATGTCATAGCACCGTGTTCTGTCATTGGTCGACAGATAAATGGCCGTAACTTGGGAACGCTCGTCCGATTAATATCAACCCTTGAAAAGGCAACATCCGCGGGCCCCGGCAATATTCCTGGCAAGTTTCAATCAGATCGGACGTTCAATCGTGCAAAAAAATAAATAAATAAAATAAATAAACAACAGCATTAATTGTGACGTCATTCGTGACGTATAGCACGTGTCTTGTCATTGGTCGACAGATAAATGGCGTAACGGGGAACCGCTCATCCGATTGATATCAAACCTCGAAAAGGCACATCCGCGGGGCCCCGGCAAATTTCCTGGAATTTCAATCCGATCGGACCGGCGGTCGTCGAGAAACTGCGGTCGCATACAGACATACAGACATACAGACACACATACAGACAGACACACACACACACACACAGAGATTGCTGGAATATGTGTGTGTGTGTGTGTGTGTGTGTGTGTGTGTGTGTGTGTGGTGTGTGTGTGTGTGTGTGTGTGTGTGTGTGTGTGTGTGTGTGTGTGTGTGTGTGGTGTGTGTGTGTGTGTGTGTGTGTGGACGGTGTTTTGTCTCGGACGTGTCCTGGTGGTTGTTATACGTCCGGACGGGAGTTTGGCTTCGGACGTGTCCCAGCGATGTTTGTCTCCGGGCTGTGTTTATAGTTTGAGTGGTTGAAAATGGATTTCAAACATTACTTTGTTTCTATCTTCACTGTTATTCTATGCAGAATCATTTTGATGAAACAGTATGAATCGTAATTAACGCCCACCTCACGCTGCCTTCCTTCCCCCACCCCTCCAAGCTCCTCCTCTCTCCTCTCTCCCCTTCCCCCATCCTCTCTCCCCTCCCTCCTCTCTCCCCTCCCTCCTCTCTCCTTTCCCGTCCACCTCTTCACTCTTCCAACCACCACTCTCTCCCTCTTACCCCCTATATTTCTCCCTCCCCCCTTTAGTATTACCGTCAGCGAAGCGACAGGTGTTATTTGCAAGTTGAATAATAATAAACGTCATGGGTCAAGGTCAAGTGTCCGATCATATGTCGATTATTAATTACGTAACACACCAGTACACAAACACGACAAAAAATGCACCACACAACTGCACAAACACCACACAAAACAAGTCCTGGTGAGGGTCTGCAATCTGATTGCTATTTTTCTTGTTTAATTTTCAAGAGAGGGGTGGGGTGAGAGAGTCAACATTTCAACCTTGCCTGGCATAAAGGGTAATTTGGTGAGTTTGCAATCATACACAAGGTGGCGAGGGGCTGCCAAGCAAAGGGTGGTGGTGAGGGCAGGGAGAGCATTGTGGGGATGCTAGATTGAGTCAAGTACTGACAATTATGCTTGGTGTTGGCTTAATGGCTGGAGTGGTGGGCTTGGGTTCCTCGGGATCCTGGGGTCCTGAGTTCAAATCCTGCTTCGCTGTTGAATTGTTGAATTAATACCAGGTGGAGTTGACTCAGCCTGTCATCCTTCTGAGGTTGGCAAAAATTTGTACCAGCTTGCTGGTATCCTGTGTTGGAGTGGTGACTCGTCCAGGATTGTGCCCAATAGCCCAGGAGACTGCTTAGGCAGCACCAACGCTCTTTTTTATATTATTTTTTAATGCATTGTTATGGTCCAAATGGATGGACGGACTGACAATGAGTCTAGTTATGCCAGTGGGAACTCATTTCAAGCGTAGGGCCATGCATATATGAATGTGGAAAACAGGCGAACACCTTCACGCAGTCCATCATAAATACTGTTAACGTCTTTCTATTTCTCTTAGCTTCTCACATTATGCTGGAACATAATGTATATGTCTTGCTGCATGCTTTCACTACATCCTGGTGGCTGTATAAAACTCATTGGTGCAGACTAGTTTGACAGGCCTGACTCACTCTGTTAGCTAGTGTCGAAGTTGATTTCCTCTTAAAGCATTTTTAATTGTTGTGAATGAATAAAGACATTGTCTCTCAATCACAAAATATGAATTGAACTTTGGTAAAATGCTGCATTTAGAAGAATACCATTGTAAACATAATTATCCATGTCTTCTGTAACATTTGCTTTCTGAAAAACATACATCTGCATTCTGTTACATTTGATTTGTGATATTAATTTGTCATTTGTCAGTTACATTAATTAAAACGATGTAACAACCTGGAAATGTTGCATAAGTTCCAGAAACACATGTTTTTCACTGAGTACATGATTAAATATAACTTTAGATATTTCTTATTTAGTTCACAAACTTAATGAATATAATGCATGACTTTGGTGTAGAGGCATTGTGAAAGCTCCAATGAGCGGTGCCAGTCAGAATGTCAGAATGTAATGTTGTTCTTTATCAACGCTGAGAACCTGAAGCAATGATTCACTCCCTTGATCTGTGCAACTGTCTGCACCTCCAAACTCTGTGGGACCTTGAGGGGCTGTTTATGCTCTTTTCTGATTGGCTGTACTTGGGCCTTGCCTTCCGGAACCAACATTGTTTGGACTCTGTTCTATTCCTTTCCCAATAGTAGAAAGCAGTTATTTTGACTTAAAGCTTTGAGAAAAGTTACTCCTTCCCAGATAAAGGTCTATTTCTCTTTATCCTGCTTGTTCAATCATTTTCCCCACTCCTACCTGCTTGGAATAGGGCATTAATTTGAGAGTTTCATTGATGGAGAGTTCTCCCGCATGTATGTACGTAACAGGACTGATAAACCACAGCTTCGTGATAAACACGTACAATACTGATAAACTACAGGATCGTGATAAACACGTACAATACTGATAAACTGAAGGTTCGTGATAAACACGTAACAATACTGATAACTACAGGTCCGTGATAAACACGTACAATACTGATAAACTACAGGTTCATGATAAACACGTACTATAACTGATAACTACAGGTTCATAATAAACGTACATACTGATAAACTACAGGTTCTGAATAACACGTACTATACTGATAAACTACAGGTTCGTGATAAACACGTACAATACTGATAAACTACAGGTTCGTGATAAACACGTACAGTACTGATAAACTACAGTTCGTGATAAACACGTACAATACTGATAAACTACAGGTTCGTGATAAACACGTACAATACTGATAAACAACAGGTTCGTGATAAACACGTACAATACTGATAACTACAGGTTCGTGATAAACACGTACAATATTGATAAACTACAGGTTCGTGATAAACACGTACAGTACTGATAAACTACAGGTTCGTGATAAACACGTACAGTACTGATAAACTACAGGTTCGTGATAAACACGTACAATACTGATAAACTACAGGTTCCTGATAAACACGTACAGTACTGATAAACTACAGGTTCGTGGTAAACACGTACATAACTGATAAACTACAGGTTCCTGAATAAACACGTACAGTACTGATAAACTACAGGTTCCTGATAAAACATGTACAGTACTGATAAACTACAGGTTCGTGATAAACACGTACAATACTGATAAACTACAGGTTCGTGATAAACACGTACAATACTGATAAACTACAGGTTGTGATAAACACGTACAGTACTGAAACTACAGGTTCGTGATAAACACGTAAGTACTGATAAACTTCAGGTTCGTGATAAACACATACAGTACTGATAAACTACAGGTTCGTGATAAACATGTACAGTACTGATAAACTACAGGTTCGTGATAAAACACGTACAGTACTGATAAACTACAGGTTCGTGATAAACACGTACTATTACTGATAAACTACAGGTTCGTGATAAACACGTACGGTACTGATAAACTACAGGTTCGTGATAAAACATGTGCTATACTGATAAACTACAGGTTCGTGATAAACACGACAATACTGATAAACTACAGGTTCGTCATAAACACGTACAGTACTGATAAACTACAATTCGTGATAAACACGTACAATACTGATAAACTACAGGTTTCTGATAAACACGAACAATACTGATAAACTACAGGTTCGTGATAAACACGTACAGTACTGATAAACTACAGGTTCGTGATAAACACGAACAGTACTGATAAACTACAGGTTCGTGATAAACACGTACAGTACTGATAAACTACAGGTTCTGATAAACACGTACAGTACTGATAAACTACAGGTTCGTGATAAACACGTACAATACTGATAAACTACAGGTTCGTGATAAACACGTACAATACTGATAAACTACAGGTTCATGATAAACACGTACAATAATAATAAACTACAGGTTCTGATAAACACGAACAGTACTGATAAACTACAGGTTCGTGATAAACACGTGCAATACTGATAAACTACAGGTTCGTGATAAACACGTACATACTCTGATAAACTACAGGTTGTGATAAACACGTACAGTACTGATAAACTACAGGTTCCTATAAACACGTACGTACTGATAAACTTCAGGTTCGTGATAAACATGTACAGTACTGATAAACTACACAGGTTCCTGATAAACACGAACAGTACTGATAAACTACAGGTTCGTGATAAACACGTGCAATACTGATAAACTACGGTTCGTGATCAAACACGTACATACTGATAAACTACAGGTTGTGATAAACACGTACAGTACTGATAACTACAGGTTCGTGATAAATTGTACAGTACTGATAAACTACAGGTTCGTGATAAACACGTACAGTACTGATAAACTACAGGTTTCGTGATAAACACGTACTATACTGATAAACTACAGGTTCGTGATAAACGTACGGTACTGATAAACTACAGGTTCGTGATAAACATGTACTTACTGATAAACTACAGTTCGTGATAAACACGGACAATACTGATAAACTACAGGTTCGTCATAACATGTACAGTACTGATAAACTACAAGTTCGTGATAAACACGGACAATACTGATATAATAACAGGTTCTGAATAACACTGAACAATACTGATAAACTACAGGTTCGTGATAAACACGTACATACTGAAAAACTACAGGTTCGTGATAAACACGGACAATACTGATAAACTACAGGTTCGTGATAAAACGTGACAGTACTGATAAACTACAGGTTCGTGATAAACACGTACAGTACTGATAAACTACAGGTTCGTGATAAACACGTACAATACTGAATAACTACAGGTTCCTGATAAACACGTACAGTACTGATAAACTACAGTTTGTGATAAACACGTACAATACTGATAAACTAACAGGTTCGTGATATAACACGTACAATACTGATAAACTACAGGTTCGTGATAAAACACGTGCCAGTAACTGATTACCTACAGGTTCGTGATAAACACGTACAATACTGATAAACTACAGGTTAGTGATAAACACTTACAATAGTAATAAACTACAGGTTCTGATAAACACGAACAGTACTGATAACTACAGGTTCGTGATAAACACGTGCAATACTGATAACTACAGTTTCGTGATAAACCGATACAATACTGATAAATACAGGTTCGTGATAACACGTACGTAACTGATAAACTACAGGTTCTGATAAACATGTACAGTACTGATAAACTAACAGGTAAATAACGATAATACTGATAAACTACAGTATAAAACGTACAGTACTGATAAAATTAAGATAAAACCGTACAGTACTGATAAACTACAGCTTGAGATAACATGTACAGTACTGATAAACTACAGGTTCGTCATAAACACGTACAGTACTGATAAATACAGGTTCATGATAAACACGACAGCATATGATAAACTCAGGTTCGTGATAAAAACTAAGATAAACTACAGGTTCAAAAATAATAATGATAAACTACAGGTTCGTGATAAACACGTACATACTGATAAACTACAGGTTCGTGATAAAACACGGTACAGTACTGATAAACTACAGGTTCTTGATAAACACGTACAGTACTGATAAACTACAGGTTCTGATAAACACGTAAACTACTGATAAACTACGGTTCGCTGATAAACAGTACAGTACTGATAACTACAGGTTCGTGATAAACACGTACAGTACTGAATAAACTACAGCTTCGTGATAACAGTACAGTACTGATAAACTACAGGTTCGTCATAAACACGTACAATACTGATAAACTACAGGTTCGTCAAAAACGTACAATACTGATAAACTACAGGTTCGTCATAAACACGTACAGTACTGATAAACTACAGTTCGTCATAAACCACGTACAATATGATAAACTACAGGTTCGTCATAACACGTACAGTACTGATAACTACAGTTTCTGATAAACACGACAGCATTGATAAACTACAGGTTCTGTAGCACGTACAATACTGATAACACGGCATTCGTGATAACGCATACAATACTGATACCTACAGGCATATCAGTCAGATACGTGTAACTACGATAACACTACAGGTTCGATGATAAACACGTCAGTACTGATAACTACGGTTCTTAGATAATACACGTACAGATAATATGATAAACGTACAATATGTACTAAAGATCTTCTGATAACGTAACTACATCGATAACAACGATACTGATAAACACGTCAAAACTACTGTATAAACTACAGATATCGTGATAAACACGTACAATACTGATAAACTACAGGTTCGTGATAAACACGTACAATACTGATAAACTACAGGTTCGTGAATAAAAACACGTACAATACTGATAAACTACAGGTTCGTGATAAACACGTACAACTCGATAAACTACAGGTTCGTGATAAACACGTACATACTGATACAACAGGTTACGTAAAACACGTACAATACTGAAACTACAGGTTCCTGATAAACACGTACAATACTGATAAACTACAGGTTCCTGATAAACACGTAACAATACTGATAAACTACAGGTTCGTGATAAACACATGCAGTACTGCTAAACACATACAGTACTGATGAACTACAGTTCATGTTCCAATTCATGTTCAAAATTTTACATTCAAATGAAATTAAGTAGTTCATCAATCATCGACCAATGTTTGTAAAGAGTCTGACAAAGTGAACTCATTGCTTCACTGCTTTTTTCTTCATGTGCAGAATAATGAAACGTCAAAATACTGGAAAATATTAAAGATCATGAATGGTTTGATGGGGAAAAGTACTGGATGTCAACAGATACTGGATGAATGGAGGCCTCAAAGGGCCAGAGTGAGACCTGACCTCCCCGCAGTGCCATCAAGTTGCGCAGGCCCACATTCTTCACTTTCTGCAGGTTATGAGAGACCTGAGCCGTACTCTGTCCGAAGGAAGTCATATGTAGTACCTGTAGAACAGCAAAGAACGGTTAGCACAAATCTGCAGCATCACCACATTTTTCACACAAAATCTTGAACAGCACAAAGTCCCTCGAAAGCAAATTTGAAAGTGAAATTAAATTCCATCCTTTTGAATCCCATACCGTCTCGAGACCACAATAGGCTGCTGCAATGCTTGCAATACGCAATGAGGATGTCTCCCTTTCTCCAGCAGGGTCTCCCGATTGATGCCAAGTTACATCTACAAAGAGTGGTCCACCCAGAGCCATGCGATCAAATCTGCAAATCAAACATCAAAGATTACATTTACTCCCATCAGTGGCATTGACATGTTTTAAAAAATAACCTGTACAAACCAAACCAAATTACAAAGCAAATTGGAAAGGCTTTCTTCCACTTTGGAGCCTTCACGCAACCTGCAACACAACAACTACATCATTTTCCATTCAACTTCCACATTTCATGTATCAGCAATAGTCATGGAACTTTGTTTTATCCCCCTTACCTCATATGCTCTAGTTTTGGAGGTTTTGTGTAAACTACAAATCAGCTATCTCTAACTGCCAGTCACCGTTTTGGGGATTGGGGCGGGCAGGGGGAGGAGCAAAATTAATCCCAAATTGTAAACTGCATTTTGATTCGTTCATTTTTATTTTGATACCAAAGTCCAGGCTCATGGAAAAACTTTTTAAAAAGCAGAGAGCAACAGTTATACAGAGTGATGGAGGATAAAAGGTAAACCAAAAAACATGCTGCACTTCAACCCGAGTTGGCCTGCAAAAATAGAAGAGGGAAAAAAGAGAAAATGGGAGAGGTGGAATATCAGATTGGAGAAAAGATCTGGGGGAAGCATAAGGTGACAGTGGGCAGCACTCTTATGAAACATGATGGAAGAGCAAGTGGCAACATGCACCGAGTTGGTTCCACAGATAAGTGGAGAAGGGTGAAGGCATGGAGGTGAGCATCCAGCTTAGACTTTGGGAGGGTCGTCAGGTGTGGGATTCACACAACCTAGAGTGTTACAGATGAAATAAGGGAAGATGAGGCAAATGGATAGATGCCTGAAGTGAGGAAATAATAGAAAATAGAGTCCATCAACCTGCCTGTACACAGAGAAGCAGACCCTGGGCTTCAGCCTCCAGCCAGGAGGCTTGGCCTCCGGTGAACAATATAAAAAAACGATGTACTTGAACATCTCCAGGGAAGCAAGATGGTCTCGTAGTTCAGAGTAAGGAGCGCCAGACTCCATTGGACTTGGGAGGAAGGTCTTGCACATCATGATGAGCTCTGCGTGTCTCAGAATAGACTCGGCTCATCCAACAATCCCAAAGTCTTGCCCAGCCTTCAAAGTTAGTTTCGAGAAATGCTCCTTCCAAGACAGGCTGTGACAGATAGTAAGGCCTCGGAACTCGAGGGATTACAACACTTCCATGGGTTGACGAGAAATGTACACTGGAAGTTTGACAGCCTTTTCTTATGGAGGAGAAGAGTGAGAACTTGTGACTTTCCTGCATTCAGACATGCTCCAAGTCACTGACTGACATCCCCACCCCCACTGCCCCCTCAGATTTGTAGACACGGGAAGGGGGGTCATGACAACCTGCCACTAAATCCTGTTTTCATTTTTGAAGAGTAAACTTTTGCATCCTGTGAAAGTTGGTGAGAGGTTGGAAGAGAAGAGATTGACAGGTTTTTGTGCCTCCATTTATTTGAATTTATATGTCCAACAAGTTAATTCATAATACTTTGTGTAGTTCTATGATTTTTAGCTCACCTGGAACAGCGCGTCATCCGTCAGTCCGTCCACAAATACTTTCAACTTCTTCTCTAAAACTACGCATACGATTTCGATGAAACTTTACTACAATGTTCATCACCATGTATGTACCAAAGTATGCTCATGACATTTAAAAAATTCCGGGTGTAACGGGGTTTACGGAGGGGTTGCCCCCCAAAATAGGTATTTGCTTTTTTCTCCGAAACTACACTCAAAATTTTGATTAAACTTTACCACAACCTTCTACATAAACCCCCACCCACAATCTACTTTCTCAACAATCCTCTTGAAGAAGTCCTTTCATTCAAGCTTCTGGGTCTCACTACCTGCCATGACCTTTCCTGCGAAAGCCACATTTCCAAGCTGGCCTCCAAAGCCAGTCACCAACTGGGCATCCTCCATCATTCAAAGTCCTTCCTCGGCCCATCTGAGCTCCTGACCACATACAAAGCTTTCGTCCGTAGCCTGATAGAGTACTGCTCTCCCCTCTGGGCTAGTGCTCCTGCCTCTCACCTTTCTCGGCTTCACGCTGTGGAAACCAAGGCATTTAGGATCATTGGTATCTCCCGCGATGAGGCTGAGTCTTTGGGCATCTCACTCTCTCACCGCAGGCAGGTCGGTGGTCTTTCTGTCTTCTACTGTCACCTCTCTGGCCTCCCCCCACTCTGTCTGCGATATGTCCCCACCATATTTCCGCAGGGTGCTCAAGGTCCACCAGCAACCCCTTTTCTGGTAAAACTAACAAAAATTAAGTCCCTGCTCACCTTCACTCTTTCATTCCTCTTTTTCCCCGCCTTTAGAACAAACTCACACACTCTCTTCAATCCCACTCTTCCCTCCAGGTCTTCAAAACAGCTGTTCACCACCATCTCTTATCTTCCCCATCCAAACCCACGATCTTTTCTACACCCGCTAATCCACCCCAAACCCACCTCCTTCAAATTCCCTGCTTTCCTTCCTGAAAGTCCCTGTTGTGTAAGGACCTGAAAGCCCTGTGGTGTCCATCTTGTATACCCCGTGTTCCCTGTCCATCCTCTCCCTTCCACAGAACTCCTAATGTCTTTGTTCCCCACTGTTTTGTGCTTCCCTCTCCATCCCTCTTGTCTCCTGCTCCCCTTGTTATACATTCTGTGTATTAGCTCTTATACGAGCCTAGACATTGTATATATATATTTTTTATTTTTTTTTTTAAACCTTCATCATCCGTGATGTACCAAAGTTTGTTCACGACATTAAAAATAAAAACGTAGGGGCAATACCCCTGGGCGCTCACCTCGTAGCAGCTGCATAAGATAACCAGGGAACCACTGCCTGGCATGGACATCACGGGTGATAAAGTTTGTGGTCAAGTTTTATCGAAATTGTGTGTGGTTTCAGAGAAAAAGGAAATACATATTTTGGGAGCAACCCCCCTTACACCCCGAGGAGCCCGATTTTTCTAATGTCATGAACAAACTTTCGTAAGTCACAGGTAATGAAGGTTGTGGTCAAGTGTCATCGAACTGTGTGTGTCATTTCTGAGAAGAAAGCAAATATCTGTTTTGGGGACAACCCCCCCCCCCCCCCCCGTAAACTCCCTCCATAAGACCCCCTCAGACCCCGAATTTTTTTTAATGCCGTTAACAAAATTTGGAACGTCACAAGTGAAGAAGGTTGTGGTCAAGTTTGATCAGAATTGCATGTGTAGTTTCTGAGAAGAAAGCAAATACCTATTTTGGTGGGAAATCCCCATAGACCTCCCCAGGACCCGATTTTTTTAATGCCATGAACAAACTTGGGTACATACACGGTGACGAACATTGTGGTCAAGTTTTATCGAAATCGTATGTGTATTTTCAGAGAAGAAGTTGAAAGTATTTGTGGACGGACGGACGGACACGCCATCCCATAAGCTCCCCGAACTACGTTCTAGGTGAGCTAGAAATCAGGGTCTCAGTGATATATGGTGGGGTTGCCCCCCCCCCCAAAATATGTATTTGTTCTGCATCAAATATGATACGTATCATAATATGCATCATCGTGGGAATATATTTTGAGGTCAGGTTAGGGTTAGGGTTAGGGTTAGGGCTAACCCAACCCCGAACAGCCCTTCTTCAAAGCAAGAGCGAGTGGTATTCAAGCTTCTCAACCCTAAATGTAAAAGTTTGTTCAATATCTTCCTATGAAGGATTCACACCCAAATATTGCTTCACCTTTTTTGTGTCTGAATATGGTTAACATACCTCTGTTAATATTTGGTTGAAAAAAATTATCCCTATTTTTACATATTATATATTTTATGCACACTGAAACCGACTCAAGTCTAAATAACGAAAATTTCTGTTGAAGGTGAATAAAAACCTTGCAATGAGGTTCGTTGCTCCGTTTGGAGTGCGGGGAGGGAAGAACTCAAAAGAGAACCATGGGTCCCCAGAGGTAAGACGATGTTCCATTGCTTCTCTCAGGCGAAGTCCTCGGCGAAAATGTTTAGCATGCGCACGGAATTGAGGATGGCCCTCGTTTGAATGGTCTGCGTCATTGCACGAGAGGTTTTCCTTTATTTGGTCATCTTGTTTCAAATTATTTTCATGAGATTTCAACGTCTGCAGGTTTGGCTTCACCATAGCTGTGAAAGACATGAAAAAGATGACATAAACAACAGTAAACAACCCTTAACTCTTTCATCAAGCCTTGAAGTAGCTCAATATTAGGTTATTGGCAGGATTGACCAGCCCTTCAACATGCCAACCTCCTTGGGGATTCAGCATATTCATCAGAATCCTCTTGAACCTCAGAAGGCGAGGAGGAGCTCAACAATTTTTCCTCTTTACACTTTCTATACATTGTACAATTTCCTGCTATGATCAGAAACATAAAAAGGGCAATGGCATTTTGATGTTTTCATGTCAGGTCAATGCGAACGTGAATAAAAGTTGTTTATGACCTTTCAAGTTACTCCAGCATACATATTGTTGCAGTTCTGCAAAACCACATGCCTCTAAGGCAACGGCACCCAGCATACATGATCCCCAGACAGTTATTTCATTAGTCTTCGTGCAGTGAGACTTTCCCCTCATGTCTAATGGGTTAACGGGATGAAGTGCGTTGCGTGGGTCTTCGAGCTAGGTCTAATTATATCTCTATCTTCCATTCAATCCTGATTTTTATTCCAACCCTTTCTTTTTACCCATGAAACAAATCAAAGCAGGCACCGTACCCAGACGGCCGCCTGTGAAGATCACAACTATGTGATAACAAGATTGTACATGGCACTCCCTTTCATTTGAATCTGCATCTAATAATTATACGTCTTCTTTTCAATCCTGATTTACATCCAACCCTTTCCTTTCATCCATGATACAAAGCGAAGCAGGCACAAATGCACGATAACAGACACGTGCGGAGCCCTGTGATAATCACCAGCGCACTGTAAGGGAGGCACATGGCGCACCTCTTCATTCAGGTCTGCGCGCTGATTTACAACGGTGTCTCACAATCGACCTTCGCTCGCCACCTTGGCCACAAATATCTCTCGCAAACGGCAGAGGACATCCCACGCCTCCTCGCACCTTCGCATCGATGCAGTCGCCACCAAGCAGAGGCGTGCTGCATGGCCCAGACCGCTCAGGCCATGTGGCATGCAAACGGAACAAGCGCGTTGACCAGCACCAACCGCATCTCGCCAGGGGTACCCAAACGGGCATGCGGGACCGACGCGACCCTCGTCCAGTCGCCGGAACACGGCCCGGGAGTTCGGTGCAAGGCGATTCATGTCGCGGTGTTTGGTGCAAGGCAATTCTGCAGCTCGGCCATATCGTGCCGGTTTTGCGAATGGGACCACTTCCGGCCGTAGGAGCCTGGCAGGGCAGGTCCGGGGTTCAATAGGAGCGCACGATTCGGGTGACGACGCATCGCTTCAAGTCGTCACTCCACCCTACACCACGGGGCTAATAAAAAGGCGGATCGTGAAGCTGTTCGGTCTCTCTCCCTCGACCTCTGCATTAGCCTGCTGACTCCATCTGCCTCGCCTGCTGGCTCCGCCCACTCTACCCGCCTTCCTCGCCTGCTGACTCCGCCTGTCTCGCCTGCTGACTCCGTCTGTTTCACCTGCTGGCGTCCATCCACTTGTCCGCCTTCCTCGCCTGCTGACCGCCTGCTGGCTCCCCCCACTCCGCCTGCCTTCCTTGCCTGCTGATTCCACCCGTCTCACCTACTGGCATCTGCCCACTCCACCCGCCTTCTTCACCTGCTGACTCCGCCTGCCTCGCCTACTGGCGTCCGCCAACTTGTCCGCCTTCCTTGCCTGTGTGCTCCGCCCAATCTCTGAACCAGTGCTGAGCACGCGCTTCCACGAGCCCCGGCACAGTAATTAGCAGGAGACAACGTGGTGACTCTCAAGGTGAGATCGCTCAGCGGAGCATCCCCCAAATCGTACTAGATAGCACGGTCGGCCAACCATTCAAGGTACTGTGAGGTTGTTAGTCCTCATCTCCTCTTCTTCCTTCTGATTATATCATCTTCATTGAGTTTGTGTGTATGTGATGGTGCCTGTCCTAGCTTAAGTTAAGCGTGTAAAATATATCATGGGATAAGTCTGCTCTGTATCTGCTTTTGTAAATTGCTTGCCTTTTTGTCGCACCCCACAAATTCCTTGCTATCCCTGCTGTACATAACAATAAACCCCATTCACTGTGCCACATAACTTTCCTCGCCGATTGTTAATAAATGCTTGTATAGAAATGTTCCCAGCTCATTTTCGTCTTTTCCTTCATTGGTCCAGCATGACCCGTATCCTAGCCAAGCCAGGACGTAATCTCCCAACGATCCATTCTTCTAACCAGTACATTCCTCGGCAGTTACGCTCGCCTGCATCTGATCCGGTAAGTTGACCCGGTTTGGACAAGGCATACCAAGGGCGTGTCCCCCAGTAGTTAGGTCACGTGAACATTTTAGGTAACCGGTGAACATCAGACGGAGGAACCCAAAGTCAAGTGGTTCAGTTATTGGCATTCACGGTCAATTAGCGACCCGCCACGTCAAGGAGTTATCCGTGTGCGATGGCCTGCGATTCCGGAGAGTCTGGTGGAAACCCTAGGTAGCCTTCCTCCCCCCCCCCCCCCCCCGGTGGTCTTCTCGCCCCGACCCGGCTCCACAACAATATTATTCTGGCAGATTTGTGCTTCCTTGAAGGAAATAATTTTGAAGATAAAGCTCAACGATATTCATGGCTTTTTGCATAAAGATTTGCTATTTCGTGAACCGGTGCTTTCCCATGCCACATGCATCGATTGAATGTATCGTTGGATATAGTTGGAAACAACAAACAAACAAACAATTGCATCCAGGGTGTGTGTGGATTACAAAGCATGGTAGAACTTGTGTGGTCACAGTGATCCACTCACCTGTTTTCTTTCTCTTTGGGCTTTGCAGGTTGTTGAAGTTGCCAGTTTGTTTTGCTTGTTTGTGGGAAACTACTGACGTGACTGGTCAAATAGTGTGGCTGGGGGTGGTGCGAAGACAAAGCTTTTACTCGGGCAATGCATTACTCCATGATGGAAATGCTTGGAAGTATTCAAAAACATGGCAACACAAGAAAATCTTGGTCCTCTTATGCTATGTAAACTGCTCAAAAAACGGTCTGAATAAGATATCTTTGTTTGAACAAATTCTGTACAACTTACAGCAATGGCATGTGCTGAACATTGAAAGCTCAATGGTTAATTTGGTCAACCAACAAAAAACAATTGTGGCTCAAGGCTACATTGTGGCTATCTCCATGGAGATATCTATGTGTCACTGCCATCCACCGTTATGATCTGAACTCTATCTCCCGAGTCAATCAGCAAAGGAAATGTTTAAAAATTACTGTTCACATGTCCATTGTCAAGCATTCCTGGAAGATCCACGTCAACTCATGACGCTCACGAATTGGAATGGCAAAGTAGCAGAAGCGAATGAACATGTTTTAATTGCCATCTGCTATAGTGGAAACAAGAGCTCCAACAAAATAAATATTAATTAGAAACTAGAATTGTGACTTTTACCTTCAACAGAGGAGACGGTATTGCATTTGAGTCAGGTTGTTTGTTACTTGGCAAAAAAATATTTTTTTTGAAAGTATGTTGATCGCCTCCGTTTGTGTGTGTGTGTATGATTGTGTGTGTGATTGTGTGTGTGTGATTGTGTGGTGTGATTATGTGTGTGATTGTGTGTGTCTATCCGTTCGCCTCCAGCCCAAACCGCTCAACCGATCGTTCTGAAATTTTCACAGATTAATGTCACCGACCCTGTGACGGTTCGCATTGAAGTTTTGTAAAATTCGGTCGACCGAAAAGGCCTACATAAGCCAATTGGCCAATTTGAGCCAAATTTTATAAAATCCTCAAATTTCATCCGATTGACTTGAAAGTTGAAAAGGATTTGCATACCAGGTAAGTGCATTCAACCACTTATTACTTTTGAGGTTATCATAGTTCAAAAGGTCAATAAAGGCCATAAGGTCAACCCAAAATAGGCCAAATTTTTTAATTGCTTCTAAAATTGACAATTTTCATCTGATTGACTTGAAATTTGAAGAACATTTACAGATCAGGTCCATGAATTCAACCATCTATAAATTTTGAGATCAACTTAGGCCAAAAGGCCAAATTTTAGAAAATCCTCAATTTTCAACCAATTGACTTGAAATTTGAAGACCATTTGCATATCTGGTCGATGAACTCAACCACCTATTAATTTTGAAGTCAACATGGACCAAAAGGTCAACATAGGTCTAATTTCTAAAATTGATAGATCGGGCCAAAAACTAAATATATCACTTTATCTCAAAAAGTTGTGGACAAGTTCTGACAAAACAAGGTGGATGAGAAAACAAGTTGGTTCAGATCCAGCGCATCAGTGGGATACAAAACGTGAACCGTTCCACGTGGCAGAGGTGTATGCTCTACCAAGTGCCACTCTACTTTGCGCCGTTTTGCCAAGTTGTCACTCTATGAGCGATTTTTTATTTGTTACTTGCAAAATCGAAGATTTTTCAAGTATATTGGTTAGTCAATTTTGGTATTCTGTCTGTCTGTCTGTTTGTTTGTGTGTTTGTTTACCCTGTACAGCAACACTGTTTCAGCGATCATGACCAAACTGGGTACAGAAGTCGCCATGGTCCAACTTAGACACTTGTCGTTTTTGGTGAATCTAGGTCAAAGGTCAAGGTCAAGGTCACGGAAAAACCGAAATTCTTATTTTCGCAATAACCTCCGTAAAATGGTCATATCGACTTCAAACCAAATCCAAAATGTGCATCTTCCAATTCTGCATCCAACCATATGTCTCATTGGGGGTATCACACCAACACCCTTCTTAGCGGTCAGGGGTCGAATGTCAGGGGGTTTGGGTCAAAAATTTCAAATTGCGATAAAAACGCCATTTCAAGTCCGATTGACTTCCAAGTTATGATCATGACCAAACTAAGTGCTATAACTCATTAAACAGTAGCACTATCGACTTATAAGAACCAAATTGATTTCCAGGTTTTTGTTTTTTCAGAGATCATGGAGATATGACAAAGTTATTCCGGCAATTCCTTGCTCAACGAGCAATTTCATTGTTGTTTGTTGTCGCCTACAGGTCACAATTTTAAACCGATCTTCACGAAACTTCACCACATGGTATAGTTTGTCATAACATAGGTTATGCATATCTGCATTAGGAGTCACACCAATGGTGAAAATTTTGTCTCAAACCCAACAAGCGGTTGCAGAGAAAAACACTACAGTTCTGTGCGCCCAAACAAACGAACAAATCAACAGACAAACAAGAAGACGACGTCAAAGAGAGAGATTATGACCCGATTTTTTTAATGCCATGACAAACTTGGGTACATACACGGTGACGAACATTGTGGTCAAGTTTTTATCGAAATCGTATGTGTATTTCAGAGAAGAGTTGAAAGTATTTGGTGACGGACGGACGGACACGCCATCCCATAAGCTCCCCGAACTACGTTCTAATGTGAGTAGAAATCAGGGTCTCAGTGATTATGGTGGGGTTGCCCCCCCCCAAAATATGTATTTGTTCTGCATCAAATATGATAGTATCATAATATGCATCATCGTGGGATATATTTTGAGGTCAGGTTAGGGTTAGGGTAGGGTTAGGGCTAACCCAACCCCGAACAGCCCTTCTTCAAAGCAAGAGCGAGTGGTATTCAAGCTTCTCAACCCTAAATGTAAAGTTTGTTCAATATCTTCCTATGAAGGATTCCACCCAAATATTGCTTCACCTTTTTTGTGTCTGAATATGGTTAACATACCTCTGTTAATATTTGGTTGAAAAAATTATCCCTATTTTTACATATTATATATTTTATGCACACTGAAACGACTCAAGTCTAAATAACGAAAATTTCTGTTGAAGTGAATAAAAACCATTGCAATGAGGTTCGTTGCTCCGTTTGGAGTGCGGGGAGGGAAGAACTCAAAAGAGAACCATGGGTCCCCAGAGGTAAGACGATGTTCCATTGCTTCTCTCAGGCGAAGTCCTCGGCGAAAATGTTTAGCATGCGCACGGAATTGAGATGGCCCTCGTTTGAATGGTCTGCGTCATTGCACGAGAGTTTTCCTTTATTTGGTCATCTTGTTTCAAATTATTTTCATGAAGATTTCAACGTCTGCAGGTTTGGCTTCACCATAGCTGTGAAAGACATGAAAAAGATGACATAAACAACAGTAAACAACCCTAACCTCCTTCATCAAGCCTTGAAGTAGCTCAATATTAGGTTATTGGCAGGATTGACAAGCCCTTCAAACATGCCAACCTCCTTGGGATTCAGCATATTCATCAGAATCCTCTTGAACCTCAGAAGGCGAGGAGGAGCTCAACAATTTTTCCTCTTTACACTTTTCTATACATTGTACAATTTCCTGCTATGATCAGAAACATAAAATGGCAATGGCATTTGATGTTTTCATGTCAGGTCAATGCGAACCGTGAATAAAAGTTGTTTATGACCTTCAAGTTACTCCAGCATACATATTGTTGCAGTTCTGCAAAACCACATGCCTTAAGGCAACGGCACCCAGATACATGATCCCAGGACAGTTATTTCATTAGTCTTCGTGCAGGAGACTTTCCCCTCATGTCTAATGGGTTAACGGAATGAAGTGCGTTGCGTGGGTCTTCGAGCTAGGTCTAATTATATCTCTATTTCCATTCAATCCTGATTTTTATTCCAACCTTTCTTTTTTTACCATGAAACAAATCAAAGCAGCACCGTACCCAGACGGCCGCCTGTGAATCACAACTATGTGATACAAAGATTGTACGTGCGCTCCCTTTCATTTGAATCTGCATCTAATAATTATACGTCTTCTTTTCAATCCTGATTTACATCCAACCCTTTCCTTTCATCCATGATAACAAAGCGAAGCAGGCACAAATGCACGATAACAGACACGTGCGAGCCCCTGTATAATCACCAGCGCACTGTAAGGGAGGCACATGGGCACCTCTTCATTCAGGTCTGCGCGCCTGATTTACAACGGCGTCTCACAATCGACCTTCGCTCGCCACCTTGGCCACAAATATCTCTCGCAAACGGCAGAGGACATCCCACGCCTCCTCGCACCTTCGCATCGATGCAGTCGCCACAAGCAGAGGCGTGCTGCATGGCCCAGACCGCTCAGGCCATGTGGCATGCAAACCGGAACAAGCGCGTTGACCAGCACCAACCGCATCTCGCCAGGGGTACCCAAACGGGCATGCGGGACCGACGCGACCCTCGTCCAGTCGCCGGAACACGGCCCGGGAGTTCGGTGCAAGGCGATTCATGTCGCGGTGTTTGGTGCAAGGCATTCTGCAGCTCGGCCATATCGTGCCGGTTTTGCGAATGGGACCACTTTCCGGCCGTAGGAGCCTGGCAGGGCAGGTCCGGGGTTCAATAGGAGCGCACGATTCGGGTGACGACGCATCGCTTCAAGTCGTCACTCCACCCTACACCACGGGGCTAATAAAAAGGCGGATCGTGAAGCTGTTCGGTCTCTCTCCCTCGACCTCTGCATTAGCCTGCTGACTCCATCTGCTCGCCTGCTGGCTCCGCCCACTCTACCCGCCTTCCTCGCCTGCTGACTCCGCCTGTCTCGCTGCTGACTCCGTCTGTTTCACCTGCTGGCGTCCATCCACTATTGTCCGCCTTCCTCGCCTGCTGACCGCCTGCTGGCTCCCCCCACTCCGCCTGCCTTCCTTGCCTGCTGATTCCACCCGTCTCACCTACTGGCATTGCCCACTCCACCCGCCTTCTTCACCTGCTGACTCCGCCTGCCTCGCCTACTGCGTCCGCCACTGTCCGCCTTCCTTGCCTGTGTGCTCCGCCCAATCTCTGAACCAGTGCGGAGCACCGCTTCCACGAGCCCCGGCACAGTAATTAGCAGGAGACAACGTGGTGACTCTCAAGGTGAGATCGCTCAGCGGAGCATCCCCCAAATCGTACTAGATAGGCACGGTCGGCCAACCATTCAAGGTACTGTGAGGTTGTTTAGTCCTCATCTCCTCTTCTTCCTTCTGATTATATCATCTTCATTGAGTTTGTGTGTATGTGATGGTGCTGTCCTAGCTTAAGTTAAGCGTGTAAAATATATCATGGGATAAGTCTGCTCTGTATCTCTTTTGTAATTGCTTGCCTTTTTGTCGCACCCCACAAATTCCTTGCTACTCCTGCTGTACATAACAATAAACCCCATTCACTGTGCCCATAACTTTCCTCGCCGATTGTTCAATAAATGCTTGTATAGAAATGTTTCCCAGCTCTTTTCGTCTTTTCCTTCATTGGTCCAGCATGACCCGTATCCTAGCCAAGCCAGGACGTAATCTCCCAACGATCCATTCTTCTAACCAGTACATTCCTGGCAGTTACGCTCGCCTGCATCTGATCCGGTAAGTTGACCCGGTTTGGACAAGGCATACCAAGGGCGTGTCCCCCAGTAGTTAGGTCACGTGAACATTTTAGGTAACCGGTGACACAGACGGCGAACCCAAAGTCAAGGGTTCAGTTATTGGCATTCACGGTCAATTAGCGACCCGCCACGTCAGGAGTTATCCGTGTTGCGATGGCTGCGATTCCGGAGAGGTCTGGTGGAACCCTAGTAGCCTTCGCCTCCCCCCCCCCCCCGGTGGTCTTCTCGCCCCGACCCCGGCTCCACAACAATATTATTCTGGCAGATTTGTGCTTCTTGAAGGAAAATAATTTTGAAGATAAAGCTCAAGATATCATGGCTTTTGCATAAAGATTGCTATTTCGTGAACCGGTTGCTTTCCCATGCCACATGCATCGATTGAATGTATCGTTGGATATAGTTGGAAACAACAACAAGCAAACAATTGCATCCGGGTGTGTGTGGATTTACAAAGCATGGTAAACTTGTGTGGTCACAGTGATCTAACTCACCTGTTTTCTTTCTCTTTGGGCTTTGCAGGTTGTTGAAGTTGCCAGTTTGTTTTGCTTGTTTGTGGAAACTATGACGTGACTGGTCAAATAGTGTGGCTGGGGGTGGTGCGAAGACAAAGCTTTTACTCGGCAATGCATTAGTCCATGAATGGAAATGCTTGGAAGTATTCAAAAACATGGCAACACAAGAAAATCTTGGTCCTCTAATGCTATGTAAACTGCTCAAAAAACGGTCTTGAATAGAATATCTTTGTTTGAACACATTCTTGTACAAAAACTTACAGCAATGGCATGTGCTGACCATGAAAGCTCAATGGTTAATTTGGTCAACCAACAAAAAACAATTGTGGCTCAAGGCTCATTGTGGCTATCTCCATGGAGATATCTATGTGTCACTGCCATCCACCGTTATGATCTGAACTCTATCTCCCGAGTCAATCAGCAAAGGAAATGTTTAAAATTACTGTTCACATGTCCATTGTCAAGCATTCCTGGAAGATCCACGTCAACTCATGACGCTCACGAATGGAATGGCAAAGTAGCAGAGCGAATGAACATGTTTTAATTGCCATCTGCTAAGTGGAAACAAGAGCTCCAACAAAATAAATATTAATTAGAAAACTAGAATTGTGACTTTTACCTTCAACAGAGGAGACCGGTATTGCATTTGAGTCAGGTTGTTTGTTACTTGGCAAAAAAATCTTTTTTTTGAAAGTATGTTGATCGCCTCCGTTTGTGTGGTGTATGATTGTGTGTGTGATGTGTGTGGTGTGATTGTGTGTGTGATTATGTGTGATTGTGTGTGTGATTGTGTGTGTCTATCCGTCGCCTCCAGCCCAAACCGCTCAACGATCGTTCTGAATTTTCACAGATTAATGTCACCGACCCTGTGACGGTTCGGCATTGAAGTTTTGTAAAATTCGTACCGACCGAAAAGGCCTACATAAGCCAATTGGCCAATTTGAGCCAAATTTTATAAAATCCTCAAATTTCATCCGATTGACTTGAAAGTTGAAAAGGATTTGCATACCAGGTAAGTGCATTCAACCACTTATTACTTTGAGGTTATCATAGTTCAAAAGGTCAATAAGGCCATAAGGTCAACCCAAAATAGGCCAAATTTTTTTATTGCTTCTAAAATTGACATTTTCATCTGATTGACTTGAAATTTGAAGAACATTTACAGATCAGGTCCATGAATTCAACCATCTATAAATTTTGAGATCAACTTAGGCCAAAAGGCCAAATTTTAGAAAATCCTCATTTTCAACCAATTGACTTGAAATTTGAAGACCATTTGCATCTCTGGTCGATGAACTCAACCACCTATTAATTTTGAAGTCAACATGGACCAAAAGGTCAACATAGGTCTAATTTCTAAAATTGATAGATCGGGCCAAAACTAAATATATCACTTTATCTCAAAAAGTTGTGGACAAGTTCTGACAAAACAAGGTGGTGAGAAAACAAGTTGGTTCAGATCCAGCCATCAGTGGGATACAAAACGTGAACGTTCCACGTGGCAGAGGTGTATGCTCTACCAAGTGCCACTCTACTTTGCGCCGTTTTGCCAAGTTGTCACTCTATGAGCGATTTTTTATTTGTTACTTGCAAAATCGAAGATTTTCAAGTATATTGGTTAGTCAATTTTGGTATTCTGTCTGTCTGTCTGTTTGTTTGTGTGTTTGTTTACCCTGTAGCAGCAACACTGTTTCAGCGATCATGACCAAACTGGGTACAGAAGTCGGCCATGGTCCAACTTAGACACTTGTCGTTTTTGGTGATATCTAGGTCAAAGGTCAAGGTCAAGGTCACGGAAAACCGAAATTCTTATTTTCGCAATAACCTCCGCTAAAATGGTCATATCGACTTCAAACCAAATCCAAAATGTGCATCTTCCAATTCTGCATCCAACCATATGTCTCATTGGGGGTATCACACCAACACCCTTCTTAGCGGTCAGGGGTCGAATGTCAGGGGGGTTGGGTCAAAATTCAAATTGCGATAAAAACGCCATTTCAAGTCGATTGACTTCCAAGTTATGATCATGACCAAACTAAGTGCTATAATCATTAAACAGTAGCACTATCGACTTTATAAGAACCAAATTGATTTCCAGGTTTTTGTTTTTCAGAGATCATGGAGATATGACAAAGTTATTCCGGCAATTCCTTGCTCAACGAGCAATTTCATTTGTTTGTTTGTCGCCTACAGGTCACAATTTTAAACCGATCTTCACGAAATTCACCACATGGTATGTTTGTCATAACATAGGTTATGCATATCTGCATTAGGAGTCACACAATGGTGAAAATTTTGTCTCAAACCCAACAAGCGGTTGCGAGAAAAACACTACAGTTCTGTGCGCCCAAACAAACGAACAAATCAACAGACAAACAAGAAGACGACGTCAGCAGAGCATGATACTTGCAAAATCCATAAAACACCCTCGTCGAGCACGTTGTGGACTCATCCACAAGATAGTGCTGAGTGCCTCCAAAAACTTGGTCAATGCTGTCCCTGTAAGATCAATCGTATCGATTTTATCATCGTATAACTAACTTTGCTTTAAGACAAAATGGTGAGTGTCATGGAAGGTGTGAAAAGGGAAGATGACCGATTACGCCAACTTGACCCATTAGTCATGGCGAATCTGAACTGTTTCAGGCCA
>CM068962.1:382500-395976 GCA_035128595.1 Eptatretus atami
TTCAGCCAGGGAAGACAACGACAAATTGCAGGAAACTTCCAAGAACGCAGGAAATGCCGTTTCTGACGATCAAATTTTCAAAAAATGGGGAAGCCTATTGTTTTTGTGGTGAAAAGGTCAACATAGGCCAAAGGTCAACAACTTCGATGAGATTTCCAAAATCCTCAAATCTCATCTGATTGACTTGAAATTTGAAGAGGATATACCATTCAGATGAATTAATTAAACCAGGTGAGATTCTAAAATTTTCGTATGATTGACTTAAAATTTGAAGAGGATTTATACTTCAGGTCACTGACTTCAACCACCAATTATTTTTGAGGTCAAATTTGTTTTATGGATTTTGCAAGTATCATGCTCTGCATGACGTCGTCTTCTTGTTTGTCTGTTGATTTGTTCGTTTGTTTGGCCGCACAGAACTGTAGTGTTTTTCTCTGCAACCGCTTGTTGGGTTTGAGACAAAATTTTCACCATCGGTGTGACTCCTAATGCAGAATGTTTTAATGACAATTATGACGTCATAGGTCACGTGGTGTGGCAGGCATATTGGAAAAATTTGGACTTCTGTATCTCCGAAACAGCACCAAGGAAAAATAGAAACTTGGCACATTGCAAGTACTCCTCATGGGGAAGGTGTGATTTTTATATAACATCATAGGTGCCTTGGTTATGTTATCATTGCATACATAGAATGCTACATCCGATCATTATAAAAATCGGTGAGGGTCATCTAGGGATAAATTGGCCCACAAAAAAAGATTGATGTCATCGGTCACATGGTTCGGCAACCATATTGTTTTGGCAAAAACAAATTATTAAATACATAAAACCTTCAAAAATCGTCTTCTCTGAAGTGGCTGAACAGATCCAGGCAAAACTTTACACGTATGACTGCCTATCCATGACATACAAAAGGTTCACACATATGATGTCATCAGTCACATGGGTTGGCAGTCGTATTGGCTTTACCCTAAAACCTTTTTAAAAAAAAGAATCTCCCTCTCCAGACGGCTGGTCAGATCGAGGGGAAACTTCATACAAACATTCCCCAAGCCCTGGGGATACCACCGTGTTCACGAATAATTGATAGGTCACATGGTCTGGCAACTATGATTTTTTGAACAATTAACCTGTAAAAATCTTCTCCAGAACGGTTTGACAGATCACAATGAAACTTCACCCACATGTTCCACAAGCCTTGGGGATACCAGGTTTTTTAATAATTTTTAATTGGTCACATGGTCTGGCAGCCATATTGGAATGAACGAAAAATTTAAATTATTTATTTTGAACCGGTGAATCAATCAAAGTGAAACTTCACAATTATGATCTAGTAGAGATGGGGAATATATATATATATATATTTTTTTTTTATTATTATTTTTTTTTTTTAATTCAACCTGATTGGATGCATTGCCTAACAGCCAGAATGATTTAAGTTTTTGAATCTGGGTTCTTTTGAAATTTTTATATTTTTTTAATAAGGCTCACTGGCTGCACCTCGCTAGGTTGAGGGTAGAGCCCGCTTCGCAGCAGCTGAAATGTGAATCTTATCCAGGTTCCTCATCATGCCTTCATCTTTGTTTTTATTTGTTGGGTTCCTTCTGATTACTACAATGCAGGACTGTACCTATTTGGTCTTCCATTTGATTTGAATTGAATTTATTTATTTTAATCCCATTTAAAATTAAATTGAATTATTATTTTAATCCCATTTAAAATTAAATATAATAATAATAAACATCATGGGTCAGGGTCAGGTGTCCGATCAAAGCGGGACGTCTTGGTACCCGGTCATCACTGCCAGCAGTTATAAAGTGGCAGTTCTAATTATGTCTATTATTAATTACGTAACACAACTAGTACACAAACACCACACAAAATACACTACCAAGGGCAGATACAGGTGGGGTGCAGGGGGTGCACCCCCACCCCCCTTCGGACTTTGCAAATGTTTCTGTTTCACTTTTACACAAGACTGAATATTTCCACTAATTAATCCCAAATTATGGAAAAAACAGCTCTTATTTCTATTTTGGCAGCATACACAGTACTGCAATCCACAGCAAGGCCCCACCACATTGTTGTCAGCGTGATGCGTGTGTGTGTGGTGTGTGTGTGTGTGTGTGTGTGTGTGTGTGTGTGTGTGTGTGTGTGTGTGTGTGTGCGCGTGCTTGTGTGTACCTGTGTGTCAGGTTGCAGTGAGTGAGCTGCAAGCACTTTCAGGCACTCATCATTATCGGGTGGACGAGTCCACAAACGCACTCTACGAGGGGTGTTGACAATGGCACGCTCGTCAACACCCCTCGTCGAGCACGTTAGTGGACTCATCCACGCGATTGTGCCGAGTGCCTACAAAAACTTGGTCAATGCTGTCCCCTGTATAGATCAAATCGTATAACTAACTTTGCTTTAAGACAAAATGAGTGTGTCATGGAAGGTGTGAAAAAGAGGGAGATGACCGATTACCGTCACTTTGACCCATTAGTCATGGCGAATCTGAACTGTTCAGCCAGGGAAGACAACGACAAATTGCAGGAAACTTCCAAGAACGCAGGAAATGCCGTTTCTGACGATGAATTTTTCAAAATTTCCGAGGCGAGGATCACCAAACACCAACCCCTGTTTGGCACTATTATATGGCCTGGTCAGGGATGGATTAAGACCTTTAGAGGCCCTAACACTGAAAAGATTATGGTACCCCCATATACAGTGGGGAGAACAAGTATTTGATACACTGCCGATTTTGCAGGTTTTCCCACTTACAAAGCACGTAGAGGTCTGTAATTTTTATCATAGGTACACTTCAACTGTGAAAGACGGAATCTAAAACAAAAATTCTGAAAATCACATTGTATGATTTTTAAATAATTAATTTGCATTTTATTGCATAAAATAGTATTTGATCACCTACCAACCAGTAAGAATTCTGGCTCTCACAGACCTGTTACTTTTGTCTTTAAAGAAGCCCTCCCATTCTCCACTCATTACCTGTATTAACTGCACCTGTTTGAACTCGTTATCTGCATAAAAGACAGCTGTCCACACTCAATCAATCAGACTCCAACTTCTCCACAATGGGCAAGACCAGAGAGCTGTCTAAGGACATCAGGGACCAAATTGTAGACTTGCACAAGGCTGGGATGGGCTACAGGACAATAGGCAAGCAGCTTGGTGAGAAGGCAACAAATGTTGGCACAATTATTAGAAAATGGAAGAAGTTCAAGATAACAGTCAATCTCCCTTGGTCTGGGGCTCCATGCAAGATCTCACCTCGTGGAGCCTCAATGATCATGAGAAAGGTGAGGGATCAGCCCAGAACTACACGGCAGGACCTGGTCAATGACCTGAAGAGAGCTGGGACCACAGTATCAAAGAAAACCATAAGTAACACACTACGCCGTCATGGATTAAATCCTGCAGCGCACGCAAGGTCCCTCTGCTCAAGCCAGCGCATGTACAGGCCTGTCTGAAGTTTGCAATGACCATCTGGATGATCCAGAGGAGGAATGGGAGAAGGTCATGTGGTCTGATGAGACCAAAATAGAGCTTTTTGGTTTAAACTCCACTTGCCGTGTTTGGAGGAAGAAGAAGGATGAGTACAACCCCAAGAACACCATCCCAACCGTGAAGCATGCAGGTGGAACATCATTCTTTGGGGATGCTTTTCTGCAAAGGGGACAGGACGACTGCACCGTATTGAGGGGAGGATGGATGGGGCCATGTATCGCGAGATCTTGGCCAACAACCTCCTTCCCTAAACAAGAGCATTGAAGATGGGGCTGGCTGGGTCTTCCAGCATGACAACGACCCGAAACACACAGCAGGGAAACTAAGGAGTGGCTCCGTAAGAAGCATCTCAAGGTCCTGGAGTGGCCTGCCAGTCTCCAGACCTGAACCCAATGAAAATCTTTGGAGGGAGCTGAAAGTCTGTGTTGCCCAGCGACAGCCCGAAACCTGAAGGATCTGGAGAAATCTGTATGGAGGAGTGGGCCAAAATCCCTGCTGCAGTCTGTGCAAACCTGGTTAAGAACTATAGGAAACGTCTGATCTCTGTAATTGCAAACAAAGGTTTCTGTACCAATATTAAGTTCTGTTTTTCTGATGTATCAAATACTTATTTCATGCAATAAAATGCAAATTAATTATTTTTAATCATACAATGTGATTTTCAGGATTTTTGTTTTAGATTCCGTCTTTCACAGTTGAAGTGTACCTATGATAAAATTACAGACCTCTACGTGCTTTGTAAGTGGGAAAACCTGCAAAATCGGCAGTGTATCAAATACTTGTTCTCCCCACTGTATATATTATATATAATATATATATATATATATATATATATATATATATATATATATATATGTGTGTAATCCAAAATAAAAAAACAATACTCCGTAAAATGAAATTCTTTTTCGAAATGAAACAAAACTTACAGTAAGGTTTATTTACAGTAAACGCTACGGCATCAGTATTACATTGCATAAAAAGTGTAAAAAAATTATATTCCTGAATATGTATTTTTTTTTCATTTATTGTGGGGCCCCTTTTTGTGGGCCTGGTTCAGCTGCAGCATTTGCACCATGGTCCATTGTAAATCTGGCACTGGAAAAAAAACTGTGGGGCCCCTCTTTCCTTGAGGCCCTAAGCACGTGCTTATTTTGCTTAATGGTTAATCCAGGGCTGGGCCTGTGCACCACCCCCCCCTCCCAGCCCCCCAGTTTTAAATTCCTGGATCCACAAACACCACATAAAACAAGTCCTGGCGAGTGTCTTGCAATCTCTGATTACTCATTCTAATTGCTAATTGTAATGCTTGATTTGAATGAGACAGTTGACTGTCTTAAGTTTGTCAAAGTTACTCAAGCTGTGACTTAAGCCCTTTTCACACTTATAATTCTAGTCCAAACCTAGCCACCCACAAACTCCTGTACTCCACGAACTCGAACTTCCATGAACTCCTTCTCTTGTTTTGTTTCCTTGTGTCTGTGTGCAGTTGCACTCTCAAGAGATACATTGTATTCTTAGCACCAAGTGACATTAACACACGGAGGAAAAGAATCCACCTTGAGAGGTAGTTTTTTTTTTAATCCATCGTCTTTACAAGTGGAAGAAATTCAAATGACCTGCGGACTGTTGGCAATGGGAAAAGTGAAACCCTAACCTTAACCCCTCCACCCTGGAACCCTGGAGAGTGTCCTCATGCTCAGAATGTGTGTGGGCTGTTAGCATACCATTGACAAGGCTTTAATCTGCCCCTAAATTTAACCTGTTGATTCATCCCTTTGCCACTGTCCTTCCTCATGACCATGTTTCTGTGGAAATTTTCAAATGTTGCATTTATTATTTAATTGATGCAATTTTCCACGTGTTGCATTCACACAACATTCAAAGCTTATCCTTTAGCATCAATTGTTGCATCTGCCTGTTGTCCACACTACTTATGTCAGTGTATTTCTTTGTACAGTTTTTCATGGACATAGCCTTTGTATACAAAATGTATTTGTGTGTAGATGATCGAGGCTGGTTGAAGACCGAAAGCAGAATTTAAGAGAACAAAATGGAAAGGGGGAAACGCCAACAAAGTACACGTGAAAATGAGATCAATGGGAGTGGGAGGTAACATGGAGGTGAACAAGCTGCATACAAGCTGAATGAAACACACGAAGAGGAGGAAGGGGAGAGTGGGGATGAAGCAGAAAAGGAGCAAACCACCGAAAAGATCTTACCGAAATTCCTCCCATCTTCTTTCTCAACAACCCTCTCAAAGAAGTTCAGTCACTCAAACTCTTGGGTCTCATTCTCAGCATTTGATCTCTCTTGGGGAAGCCACATTTCAAAGTTGGCCTCCAAAGCCAGATGCTGACTGCGCATCCTCCATCGTGCAGTCCTTCCTTGGCACATCTGATCACCTACCTACCGATCAAGCTTTCATTCGCAGCTTGATGGAGTACTGCTCTCCCCTGCCTCGCACCTTGCTCAGCATGATGCCGTGGAAACCAAGGCCTTCAATATAATTGGAATTTCTCACGATGAAGCAGAGTCAATGGGCCTATCACTTCACCATCGCCGATAAGTCTGTGGTCTCCATCTTCCACCTCCTTTCTGGTCTTACACCCTCTGCCCTCTATATGCTCTTCTTTTTTCCCCCCACCTGTGGAAAAAACTTCCATATTCCTTTCAATCTCATTCTTCCCTCCAGGTCAAGACAGCTGTTAACCACCATTCCATATCAACCATCATCCAAAACCATGATCTTTTCTACACCTGTTAAACCACCTACCACCCCTCCCAAAATGTGTGATTCTGTATCCATCTTGTCCACCCTTTGCATTGTACCCTACCCATCATCGTTACTTGCATCCCTTATTTATCCTTCTCCTCAGTCTATTCTCCTCTTACTCCTGTTGTTCCTTTTGTTATGTTGCGTCCTGATCCATTCTGTGTTCTAGCTCTTCCACGAGCCTCGACTATGTATCCAAATTCGTTCGTTTCTTCATTGTTTGTTGAAAAGTGTCTGGTACTGAACAGTGCTTCAACAACTGCTACACTGAGAAATTAAGAAGCCTGTCAACATGACTGACAAATCTATGACAGAAGAAGCAGAAGCTCAGATTTTAAGTGAAAATGCTTTACCTCAAACCAACAAAAGCTTTTCACAAGGTTTCAGACCCAAACATTCTTCTACTTTTTAAAGAACATAAATTCAGATTGCATGGTGATAAAATTCGACCTTAACAATATGCATTATTTGGTGTGTGAAAGGGCATCGAGTATGGGCCTGACCAGGCCTCATCAGTAAATGTTTATTATATATCTGCAACTTAAATGATTAACCTTTACCAAGTATATACATTGGTTCAAAGTTCGTTTTCACGAGCACTTTGGAAATATGTGAAGTGCAATCACCGAGAGCACGGCAACTAGACAAAGGGGGTGCAACTCAAAGGCCCTTAGAAAATAATTGTGCGTCTCCTCCTGGGCAAGGGATGAAACATTATAAAAAGTCTTGACAATGTGTGTCGAATCAAGCTTTACCAATTCCCACTAAAATAACATAGCAATAAAGTAATGCTTAAAAAAAAAATTTTTTTTTTAATTGCACCACCATGACAAGTAAATATGTAAAACAAAATAAAACTAGAGGGGGAGCACTCGGTAGAGTGCAAACCTCCGCCGCAATACTGCTGGGTCACTTAAGTGAACCTGATATCCTATTCATTGTAGTCAAACGGATCAGACTCTACGAACCACGATTGAATAAACTAAACTAGATCGACGCGCATGTAGAAATGCCAAAAAAAAAATCGAAATTTTTTTGAAAAAAAAGGTGCAAAATTTGTTTTTTTTCTCTACAAATTTTTTGGGGGGTTGGAAATCACTTAAAACATGTAGGAAGTGCAAAAAAAAATTAAAATATTTTTCAAAAAAATCGAAATTTTTTTGAAAAAAAGTTGCAAAAATTTTCTGTTTTTTTTTCTCTAACAAAATTTTTTTTTTTTTTGGTTGGAAATCACTTAAAATGTAGAAATGCAAAAACAAAAATTAATATTTTTTCAAAATGGCCGCCATAGCGGCCATATTGGACTTTGGACCAAGTCCAAAACTTAATGGCATGATCCTTGGACCATACCTAATCCCCCCACAAAGTTCGTCGAAATCCGTCCAGGAGTTTTCTGTAATTGTTCAAAACAAACAAACAAACAAACAGACAGGGGTGAAAACAGTAACCTCCGTCCATCTTCGATGGCGGAGTTAACAATAAATTACATTATCGGGTAATCCTGATTCAGATGTACATTCTCTGTTGGAGATCGTCCATCTGCCGAAGCAGTTTATTGGCAAGAGTTTCACAGGGTGTCATTGCCTTCTCTGCTAGTTGTTAGGGAAGGAATTTGGAATCAGGGAATTTGGAATCTAAAGATTTATTGTCCTCCCTCATATCCTTGGCCCATGGGTTTGGATGTCCTTCCAGTCTCCTATTTTTGTATGCATTGTCGAGTCTTGTATAAGAGCGAACACACAGCACATATAACAAGGGGAGCAGGAGTCAAGAACGATGGGAGAGGGAATCATAAAACAGTAGGGCGTGAGACATTACACTGTGGGAGGGAGAGGGATGGGGCGGGTACCGGGGTAACAACAAGATGGACACTACAGGGACTTTCAGGAAAGAAAGCAGGAATTTGAAGGAGGTGGGCTTGGGTGGATTAACGGGGTAGAAAAGAGTGTGGTTTGGATGGGGGAAGACAAGGGATGATGGTGAACAGCTGTTTTGAAGATGTGGAGGAAAGAGTGGGATTGAAGAGGTGTGGGAGTTTGTTCCAAAGGTGGGAAAAAAGAAGGAATGAAAGAGTGAAAGTGAGCAGTGATTCTTCATTTTGCTAGTTTTATCAGATGGGAGTTGCTGGCAGACCTTGACATCCTGCATATAAGGGGGAGGGGGGATTTGGGGGCACAGATCACAGACAGAGCAGGGTGGCTGAGGGCAAAGAGAAGAGTGGTAGAAGACAAAAAGACCAACTACCTGCCTGTGGTGAGAGAGTGGGAGACCCAAAGACTCCGCTTCATCGCATGAGATACCAATGATCCTAAAAGCCTTGGTTTCTACAGCATGAAGCTGACAAAGGTGTGAGGCAGAGCAAAGCAAAAGGGAGAGCAGTACCCCCATCAGGCTGAGGATGAAAGTTTTGCTGTGGTCAGGAGCTCAGTTGTGCCAAGGTGGACTTCGTACGACGTAGGATGCCCAGTCGGCGACTGGCTTTGGAGCCAGCATGGAAATGTGCTTTCCCAGGAAAGATCATGGCAGAGAGCGAGACCCAGAAGCTTGAATTTAGATGGGAGGGGGTTGGGGGGGTTCCAATGTCCTTTATGAGAGACATAGTGAGACTTTGAGATTTGTCAGGATAGAGAGACATGTTCAGGTGTTGGACCAGCTTGTGATTTTGGACTAACAGCTTGGCCAACGTTGACTGTGACAGGAGAGGAAGTCTGCAAGCCGTGAGTGGAGATGTCCTTGGATACCATAGGAAGAGAGTTTGGTGAGCAGGGCAGGTTGCCAGACCATATCAAAAGCTCATGATACGTCTAGGCCTAGGGAGATGGCTCTGATCTCATGTCTGGCATTGAGGACCTCCATCCTTTGTTGCGAAAGCAGAACCAGCAAGTCCAGGGTAGAATGACCTGGTCTGAATCCAAATCAGGCCATTGGAGAAGAGGAAGGATTTAATGTCTGAAGCGATGATGGATTCCATAACCTTGCTGATGATTGGGAGAAGGCTGATTGGTGTGTAGTTGCCAGGGTCCTGTTTTGCACCTTTTTATGCAGAGTGGTAATGTTTGCCGATTCCAAGCAGATGGCAGATGACTCTGGCAAATGAGAGGGTGAACAGAACAGAGAGAGTGTGAGCAAGAACAGAAAGCAAGTATTTAGGACACTTGGGCTGATGGGTACAGAAAGCGATGGGTTTGGAACACAAGATTTAGAAGCAAACAAGGAGTTTCGGCATTCAGCCTTTTCATGTGCAGTGACAGCTCTGCAGCCATTTGAGGTAAGGGAGGGGATGGAGGGGAACATACACAAGAAACAGACTTTACGAGATGCCACCAGGATTTGGAGGAGGGAGACAGGTTTGAGAGTCAGATTGAGATATGAAGGATGTTTTCTGGCTCTCCTGAGGGGAGACACACACTTGTTCCAAGCTTTGTGGAAGGAACCAAGTTGCCTTCAGTAGGATTGCCATCGATGAGGCGAAGGCAAGTTGTTTCAGGAGAACTGCCTCACCACAAGCTTCAGTGTACCATGGGCGGGAGGAAGGTATGACAACTGAAGACGAAGGGGGATAAATCTGTGCATGAGGGAGAGCAAGTTTCTTTGAAAGAATCCCAGGATGAGTTGAAGTTGGAGAAAGTAGAGATGGGAGACCAGTCTAGAAGCTTGATGGTGCTTGAAGTCCCTGCCAGTCAGCATTAGTGAAATGCCAGACTTGACGGCGCTGAAGTGGTTCTCTAATAACAGTCAGAGAGATGTCTACTTTGACAAGCACGTGGTCAGATGAACCGATTGAGCAGAGAAGAACAGCAGACATTAGCAGGGAATAGGTCACCACAAATCCAGAAGAGATGTAGTACCATTGGTTGAGATCTGGGTGAGAACGTTTGGAAGGCTTGCTGAGTGTTGGGTGGGTGGACTACCCGGTCGTCAGCTGCGTCTCTGGCTGAATGGCAGTCGAGGTCCTCTCTGAGTATGAGAAGTCATGATGGTCCCCCCTATAATGGAGTGCTCGGATTGTAATGTTAAGTTGAGTTGTCCTGTTATGTCGAGTTTAGAACCTCACCACAGCTTATCCAAAATGGTGTGGTATATGGACTGGGGCTCGACAAAATTGCATCAAGTTCCAGATCAAGGAGGATGGCACAGTCACCCATGTCCCAATGGATGGACCATGAGCAGCGTTTTTATGCAGATAAAACCAAAAGTATTCTGCAGGTGCAGTCAACTGGGCCACCTTGTTTCTGAGTGCAAGAACAGTTTTGCTTGCAAAATGGTCTGGTATATGGACTGGGCAGTTGGACATTTGAAGAACACTGCACTGCACAGGTGCAGTGAAACTCTGTGGTACACCAGGGCACAGCTTCCACTCCTGCCTGAGAGCTATGCTAGGAGGATGCATGCAGCTGCGCGGTGTGCCCCAGGGACGAAAACGGGTAATATTCCTGCTGTGCCTTTTGGTAATGCCATCCCCCCCCCCCCTACACACACAGCAACCACACGCAGGAGGAGGAGGAGGAGGAGAGGGATGAAAGTTCAGAGGAGGCTGCAGTCCCTCGCCCCAAAGCGCATGACCTGGATGCAGTGATGTTGGTGCCGGGCCCACTATAGGAGAGGAGAACTGCATGGAAAAGGTGTTGCTCTGGTGCAAGGGTCGGAGGGAAGACCTCCATTCAAGAGACCCCATTGCCAGGATTGAATGCGACAGCTCCTCCTCCAGCTTTGTACATCACTCGTCTTTCAGGGAATGGACAAGAAGAAGCGCACAGTCAGAACACACAATACAAAAGATGGCTCCCCTGGGAAAGGCACTCACTGTCATCACACCAAGGCGAGGGTGCTGGGGTGCAAACCCCCCTGCATTAGGTGGCCCATCCAGGGCCAGAGTGAAATCAGACATGGTGAATCGCAGGGGAGGGGGAGAGAAGGGGGAGTTCTGCAGTCATTCCCCCCCCCCACCCATGTTTCCTCCCCTCCGCTCTCGCTCCTAGAGGAGAAGCCCTACCCTCATTTTTGTACCTCCTTCAGTGGTGGCCGAGGTCATGAGAATTAATAAGGCCGACAATGGCTAGTTTTAATTTTGAAAAGTAATATTGATTTTCTGTGAGTTACTTTTTACTCAGTCTTGCTTTGATTTACTGTTGCTGTTATTGACTTGCTTTGATTTCTTGTTACTGATTTGTTTGACTATCGTTTGATTTTTGGCCATTGACATTTTGTAATATAAAAGTGAAGGCCATAAAAGTTTCTGTCTACGCGTCGCTGATGATTATCCAATAAGCGATGAAACTGGTCTGGCGGCTGAGGTGGTGTGTAGCATTGGAATGCTCATGTAATAGATATGATTGTCTTTGCAGCTGTGGAGGAACTCTGGGAAGGGTTTGAAATGACTAAGGGCTTACCTTGTATAGCTTGCAGGTTGCTTTTATGCAACTTCCTTCGGCTAGAAGAGCATGGAGGAGTCAATTTATTCAATCCTTGCCACCGGGGTAATTCATAAGGTGAGAGCTCATTTGTAACTCCCTCCAGTCAAAGGTGATAGATGTGGTTGTGTGTGTGTGTGTTTGTGTGTTGTGTGTGTGTATTACACACACACACACACACACACGGAGGTGGTACTTTGAGACAAACTTGGTCTCTGTTTCACTCTTGAAATCCACCCATATGGGGAGATGCAACAACAGCAACTTGCACGTACATGCGTGCACACAAATGCTTTGAGACCTGAGAAGGCTCCATTTCACTTTCTGAAACCCGCATATGTAGACACCAATCAAGACACACACACACACACACACACACACACACCACACACACACACACACACACACACAAGCAAATGTACACACACATAAAAGTAACCAGAGAGTTGGTGTCAAAAGCCACCCAATGCTCGCTGTTTATACATTTATCGTTTTAAAAGACTAGTCTAACAGATATTTTTTATGAAGCATTGCAGTGAAGTCTGATCCAAATAATTTTAAAGCATAATATGTATTTGTATATTTATCAGTAAAAAAAAAGTGTGGTAGTAAAAACATTAGAAAGGAAATAACTTGCACCAAAAACTTAACATTTCACGCTCACGCTGGGGTATCCGCATAGCTCTCTGTTCTTCGAACAGGCGAGATAAAAACAGACAAACAAAAGATTTATCTTGAACAGCATTTTTGAAGGAAGATTTAAAAGTGGGAAATTACCAAAATTCAATTCAAAAATGTGCCAAGCCAGAGAACACAAATGTCGAGCTATACTCTATGCCTTCACAGCGAGAACATGGCGAACACTTTGTCGGATGGATCATGGTTTTGGGGGTTTTTTTAATATGCATCGATGTCGAAGTGAGGTGGATTATAAAGGAGATCGCACAAAAGGTTAAACAAAAACGATGTCCTGTAAAAATAACAATTGGCACATCTTTCAGTGCACGAGAGACTCCCGAGGCACCCACGCAAAGCACTGCAAGACCCAACAAGGCGAACATACATCTAATCGGTGAGATGAAAGCATGGGTACTTTTCACGAAACGAACAATGAAGCAGCTGGAGAGCGCTCACAAGGGCTTAAACCAAGCAGGCACTCCAATGAAACGGTTGATAAGAACGGCTCCTTGGCACCCGATTAGCAATCACTGAACCGTCATATAAACATACACTCCGGAGACGCCAAAAATGTCAAATGTCCGATTGGACAAATTACACTTTTCTAGAGTTGTAACTGCTGCTAAGTTTGATTCTGGAGCTTAAATTTTGTAATCTTTTTAGTTTAAGAGATACTTGCGGTGATCGCATTATCTATAATTTCAGCAATTGTGTGTGTGTGTGGTGTGTGTGTGTGTGTGGTGTGTGTGTGTGTGTGGTGTGTGTGTGTGTGTGTGTGTGTGTCTGTGTGTGTGTCTGTGTGTGTCTGTGGTGTGTCTGTGTGTGGTCTGTGTGTGTGTGTTTGTTTGTTGTGGTGTTGTGTCTGTGTGTGGTGTGTGTTGTTGTCTGTGTGTGTTTGTTTGTGTGTGTGTGGTTCTGTGTGTGTGTGTCTGTCTGTGTTGTGTGTGTGTGTGTCTGTGACCGTGTTTCTCGACAACCACTGGTCCGATCAAATTGAAACTTGCCAGGTATATTGCTGGGGACCTGAGGATGTGCCTTTTCAAGGTTGATATTAATCGGACAAGTGCTTCCCAACTTATGGCCATTTATTTACCAACCAATGAC
>CM068962.1:434716-449215 GCA_035128595.1 Eptatretus atami
AAAGATGAGAGGATAAAATATTGAATGAATTTTTCTTTGCTATTTCTACATGTTTCAGGATGTTAACCCCCCCCAAATGTGTGAGAAAAAAAAAATTGTTGCAATTTTTTTCAAAAAATTTCGATTTTTTTGTGACATTCTACATGCGCGTCGTTTCTTTAGTTTATATCATCGTGGTTAGTAGAGTTGATTGTTTGACCTACAATGAATAGTTATAGGTACTTTAGTGACAGGTAGTTATTGGCGGCGGGAGGTTTTGCACTGTAATTGAGTGCTCCATTAGTCTAAAGTGGAATTTTAAAGAGTAATTCTATGAAGTGTGCTTAAGTGAGGATTTCAGAGTGTTTCTATAAGTGTAATTATACTGTTATTCTAATACATGTAATGTAGGTTGTCGCAGAGTGTGAGATGTCGAAAGTGTAATTCTAATAGGATCAAAGTGTGTTCTAAGTGATTCGAAAGTGTGATAGATAGTGTAATTCTAAAGTTAGTTAAAGGTGTGATTTTCGAAAGTGTAGATTTAAGTGAGTCTAAAGTGGTAATTTAAAGTGTAATTTCAAGTGTGATTCTATTAAGTGTATTTCAATGTTTATTAAAGTGTCATCAAAAGTGGGTGATTCTAAGTGTAATTCTAAAGTGTGATTCTAAGAGTGATCTAAAGAGTATGTCTAAGTGTAACCTAATGGGTAACTTAGAGTTGTAATATAAAGGGTATGTTTCTTAAAGTGTGAATATCGAGAAAGTGTATTCTAAGAGGGTATTTTAGTTGTATTCTAAGGGTAATTGTCTAAGTGTAATGTGCAAGTGTGATTTCGAAAGTGTAGGATTCTAACGTGGTGATCTAGAAGTGTAATTATAAGTGTGATTCTGAAAGTGTAAATCCAAAGGGTGATTTCCAGAGTGTAAGTTCAGTGTAGTTAAAAGTGTGATTCGATAATGTGTAATTCTAGGTGTGATTCTAAAATGTGTAATTCTAAAAGGGTGAATTCTAAAGTGTAATTCCGAGGGTATTCTAAAATGTAATTCTAGAGTGTAATTCTAGTAAGGGTATTCTAGTTGTTTTTTCTAAGTGTAATTCTAAGGTTAATTATAGCAGTGTAATTTCAAAGTTGGTAATTCTAAGTTGTGATTCTAAAATGTAATTTAAAAGTGGTATTCCAAGTGGATTTCGATTAAGTGTATATGTTCTAAAGGTGATTCTAGAAGTGTGATTCGAAGTGTATATTCTAGAAGTGTGATTCTTAAGTGTAATTCTAAAGTGGTGACTCTAAGTGTATATTTAAAGTGTAATTCAGTGTGAGTGTCGAAGTGTGGTATTTCGATAAGTGTGTTCTTAGAAATGTAATTCGGAGAAGGTACTTTCTAAAGTGTGGATTTAGAAGGGTGATTCTAAAGGTGTATCTAGAAGGGTGAATCTAAATGTAATTCTTAGAAGTGTAATTCAGACGTGGTCGAAAGTGGTAGAACTCTAAGTGTGATTCTAAGTGTGTATTCAAGGGACTCAAAGGTGTGATTGTCCTAAAGTGTATTCTAGAAGGGTAAATTCCTTAAAGGGTATTCTATAAGGTAATTCTAAGGTATTAGAGTGTATTTCCGAAGAGTGTATTCTAAATTGAGGTAATTCCTAAAGTGTAAATTCTAGAAGTGTGATTTCAAGGGTGATTCTAAGATTGTGATCGAAATTGTAATTCCTAAATGGTAATTCTAAAGTGTATGTTCTAAAGTGTGATTCTAAGTGTAATTCCAAAATGTGTGATCTAAAGGTGTATTCTAAAGCGTAGTTAATGTGTGATTATGAAGTGTAGTCTGATAAGTGTATTGCTAAGTGGTTATTCCCTAAGGGTATGTCTAAGGGTAATTCTAAAGGTATTTTAAAGGGTAATTTAAAGGTGATTTCTTAAGGTAATCTAAAGGATATTTCTAAAGGTAATTTCCAAAGGGTAATTCTAAAGTGTAGTTAAAGTGTGATTGAAAGAGTAATTCTTAAGTGTGATTCTAAGAAGTGATTTGCTAAAGGGGTGACTCTAGAAGTGTGTTCTAAAAGTGTAATTCTAAAGGGTAATTTAAAGAGGTTTATATAGGGTAATTCTAATAGGGTAAATTGTAATAGTGTAATTTCAAAGTGTGATTCTAAAATGTATTTCTTAAGTGTAATTCTAGAAAGTGTGATTTCAAGGGTGGATTCTAAAGGTGTGTATTAATAGTGTTATTCCATAATGATAATTCTAAAGGGTATTCTAGAGTGTAATTAAAAGTTGATTTCTAAGTGAGTAATTTCAAAGTGTGATTTTTAGAGTGTATATTTGAAGCGAGTTCAAATGTGTGATTGAAAGTGATATTCTAAAGTGTGATTTTCTATATGTGTAATTGCTTAAAGTTTCTAAAGGGTATTCTAGAATGGTGATTCTAAAGGGGAATTTCATAAAGGGTAGTTCTAAAGGGTATTAAAGGGTATATTCTAAGGGTAATCTATAGGGTAGATTCTTAATGTGTAATTCAAAGTGTGATTCTAAATGTAATTGCTAAAGTTGGATTCTAATAAGCGAATGATTTCTAGAAGTGTGATTCTAAGGGTGTTTCTAAGTTTAATTTTAAGGGTGACTATAAGTTGTAAATTCTAAAGGTGATTCCAAAGTGTGATTCAAAGTGTAGTCTAAAGTTGTGATTCTAAAATGTAATTCTAAAGGTAATTCTAAGGGTGGTGATTTCTAAATGAGTAAGTTGCTAAAGTGTTGATTCTAAAGTGTTAATCATTAAAGCGTAGTTTACAAAGTGTGAGTTTGAAAGTTGTAATTCTATAAGTGTGTTCTTCAGTGAATTCTAAAGGTTAATTCTAAAAGGGAATTCTAAAGGTAAATTGCTAAGAGTGGTATTCTGAAATATTCTAAAGTGTGATTGTAAATGTGTAATTACTAAAGCACTACTGCAGTTCACGTCGCTGTATTGTTTGTATTGGCCAAAAGAAGGTTTTTGCAAGATATGGTTATGTCAGCTTGTTATGTTTTGTTGTTTTGTATTGTTTGTTTTTTGTCTGTAATCACAGTATAATCCTAAACCAGGTCAAAGGACAGTTATATTTGGAAATTTTATGTGAATCCGTGCATATAGAGGATAGATGGTCTTTTCGCGCTAAATTTGGAAGGTCATTTGTGAAATCAGGGAGTCGTCGAAACCTTATTTTTGAATAATGGTAATCGATATCGTTTCCAAACTTTAGTGGGAATGGTAGGTATATGGTCTGGGTGCTCAGCTGATTAGTTTTTGGTGGCGATTGGCTTGACGCTTGCATGATTTAGCGCTGAGGTAAAATTTTGACCAAGTCAATTTAAGTTTTAGGACATATTATGTAGTATTCTCAATTAATCACCGTCGATGATGTTTCTAATAGTGTAAATGCTTGAGACATTATTGACGTCATTATGGCGTTTATGAGCAAAACATATTTTTTTCATGGTTCGTCTGTAGTAACGGATTCATGCGGATCTCTCGATAGGCAGAATATTCATCAGGAGTCTCCTGGTGATTGCAGCTCTGTTCACTCATGGGATCTTAAAAGTACACGTGTCAACTTTTTGCAAGATAGAGTCATTTTCTTGTTTGTTTTGTTTGCCTGGCGATATCTATCAGCCTCCATTGAGGCTAAAAGCTGAAATTTGGGGAAAAGTGAAGATGCTGCTTTGATTCAAAACTTTATTATTTATTGTATTGATTAGACAATTTTGATTATACTATTTTATTATCGATTGTAGTTATTACTTATTTACAGTCTTGGTGTTGGCTTAGATGGTTAGATGGCGGCTTGGGAGCCTTAGGGTCTGAGTTAAAGCCGCGTTTGGCCTGCGAATTAACACAGGGGGTTGACTCAGCTGTCCATCCTTCCTAGGTGGACTAAAGTAGAATACAAGTGTACTGGGTCTGCTGTATGCCCCCGTTAATAGGGATTGTTACATTACCTAGTGTGTTCTTAGAGGTCGCAGGTGTTGGCGTCAGGGAAAGCTCAGGATAAGGCAGAAAAAGAAACATTGTCCATCAAGAAAAAGTCTCACCCTGCAAGCAGGGAAAATGGCTGTAAAAAGGTATTTATTATTATATTTCATTTACTTATTTATTTTCTCTCATCGAGCAAATATTTCAGGCACCTGGAACTTGGAATATGGAATATTTGACACAAACTGAACAGAGTGATTTGGATGAGAAGGGTATTTTGATTTATTGGATTAATCAATTATATCAATTAATTTATTGCATTTTTGAGTGAATTAACTTAATTTTCAAAGAGTTACAAGTTTTGGATAACAGTAGTGGTTTACGGGTATACTTAATAGTGCAATTGATTGAGAAATTCATTATTTTATGAATATCTATTCAATTGTTATTGTGCATTAATACATGGAATCATCATGTTATTGCACACCATCACTTAAAACTGTCTCATATTATGCTGGTGAGTAAGTAATATGTTGCACATTATTGTACTCGAAGTACATTTGTACAAGACTAATATATTTGTACCAATTCACCTCAAAAATACACTGGGATCTCTATTCGGTTCATATGAGGGCTGGAGACCTGGCGTGGGTGCGTACTTTGGCATATGATTAATTGGGCTTTTGTGTTCGGCATATTGCGCGCTTTGGAGGTTTGTTTATTACTTTGGCATTGTGGGTGGTGTGCTATTGGAATGTATGCGTACTTGTTTGCACCGTGTCTCTAACATATCAGGATGATGCAGATGTAATCGCTAGGGTCCGAAGGAGGGAGTACTCTAGTTTTCATCCGGTTTTTTTGTGTTCTGTTTTATTGTGTGTACGAGTACGATGTCTCGTCAATCCTTGAGCTGGACCTGAAATTTGGGGACAAAAGGTGAAATGTGCTTGTGGAAAACGGCATTTCTTTTTATTGATTAACATTCATTTGTATATTTATTTAAGTAGGATTATATATATTATTTATTTTGTTATGCTGGCAATATCTCAGCAACTTTTGAGGGAGGAAGGTGATAGTTTGACTGACAGTGCGATGATTTGGCGAATAAAGTGATATTTTTTTTATTGATAATGAATTTGGTATTAATTTTCAATTAATTACCTATAATTTCAAAAAGTTTTACAGATTCGGATAGAAGCAGCGATGGGTTTTTAGGTATGCTTATTAGTAATTGTTAAGAAAGTTAAAATTTTTATTTTTTTATAGAACGGTAATTATCTCAAAACTCAACTAAAACTGTCAGTCTCGCTGATGGGAAATAAAGGGGGGGAGAAAAGGGAGGGAGATAGAGGAGACAGGTGTAGGGGAGAGGGGGATGGGGAGGCAGTAGAGGATGAAGAAGGGGGAGCTAGGAGGGGTAGAAATAGAGAGAGAAGGGGCGGGGTGGTGGAGAGAACATACAAATTTTGCCTTATTCCGGTGGAAGGAGGGGCATAGAAGAGACAGGCAGAGACGAGACAGAGGCACACACTACCAGATAGAGACAAGTGAGAGAGAAACAGAGGTTGGAGAAGAGGCTGGCGTATTTATTAGAGGGGAGTGAGCAGGGGAAGAGATGAGAGAGAAGGGTGGGGGAGGAGTGAGGAAATATATAAAAAGGACAAGAGAGGGGTGGAGGTGCGGTTAGCAAGAGAACGATGTGATGTTTAGTGAACGAATGAACGAAAAAAAAAAAGCATAATAAGCAGAGAAGCTGGACATTACAGCGGCGCAACAGAGTGTTTGTCATGTAATCGCTGGCACAACTGCAAAAGAATTTGTATTCCCAGATACAAAAATTGTGGAGCAATGAACGAAGACATATGAAACAGAGCAGAGTCTTGTTCATAAGGACGTCGTGATTCACTAGGTGGAACAACAAAGTAGCGTTGCGACAGATATCATGACTGAGGTGCAAAAAACATAGAGAAGCATTGCTAATACAGTTTTAAGCGAGATTCTTTGAAAAGAGAATTTCAAGTGGGATTCGTGAAATTCATGAAGAATATATCCAAAGCACAGAAAAAAATGTTGAATCTATGCGGTAAGTGCTTCACAGACGATAGATGGGAACACTGTGGGATGGACTTATGTTTGATTTATTGGTGTCGAGATCAAAGTGAGGGGTGGGATTGTGACTTAAAAGGATATCGCACAAAAAGGAATACAAAACTGATGTCCTCTAAAAATTAAAAATTGCAGCATTTTCAGGGTGATGAGACTTCTTCTGAGGGCAACCAGCGCACAGCCGCAGGGTCAACACAGGCGGAATCGTATGTTCTAATCAATGTTCCATTTGAGAGACGGGTTACTTTACCCGAATAAAAAACAAGACAGCGTTGAAAAGTGCTCACCAATGTAGTACAAGCGCACTCATGAAATGGTTGATAGAATGGATTATTGTGGCACAGCATTCGGCACAATTAAATTTACACTCGCGGAACGCCAAATTCAGTACGTCGCGAAATAGGATAGAGTGGGCACCTTCTCTGGAGTCGAACTCTGCAAAGTGCGATTCAGAGTTTAAATTGTATTTCCCTTCGTGATAAGAGATAATCTATTTGTGTGCGATGTGGGTTAAAATAAAGATAAAGCAACACGCTGGACATCTCCGGTGTTTTAACATTGCAATGGTACCCGGATTCATTAGTATATATGAAGACACTTCGATAAATAGAGTGAGAGTGAAAAAAATATAATGAAGAAATCATTGTCCTGTCAAGTCATGTGATGGTTGAACAGGCCAAATAAACTGGTGGCTTCAGACCAGCGAGGTTACGCAGGAACGCCCTTTAGCCCGTAGTAGTGAGGTGCGAGGATCGCCTGATGAAGGCTATAATTAAAATAAGGATAGTTATTTCAATAAGGGATGTTTTTAAATTAAGCAACAAATTTTTCACCGTTGGCACTTCCTTGAAGTTTCTAGTTTGCAATGCAAAGTTTCAGGGCTGCTTGGTTTTATAGTTTGGGTTTGGAGGAGAAAACTCCACATCACACTACACAACACAACACCAACACCTTTCACTTTAGATATGTATGAGCATATGACAATGTGCTTCGCTTGAGAGTACTGAATGGGGCAGAAGAAAAATGGGGGAGGAGATAGAGGGGAAAGAGGGAGGATTAGAGGGTGAGAGGGAGGAGATAGTGGAGGAAAGAAGTAGGAGATAGAGGGGAAAAGAGAGAGAGCGATAGGGGGCGAGAAATGAGAGGAGGAATAGAGGGGGAAGAGAGAGAGAGAGGAGACAGATGGGAAGAAGAGGATGGAAGGGAAAGAGAGAGGAGTGTAGAGGAAAAAGGGGGAGGAGTGAGGTGGGAAAATAAGAGGTGGAGGTGGAAAAGAGAGAAGAGGGGGAGGGGATAAGGAGAGAGAGATAGGGAGGGAAAAGCAGAGAGAGATAGAGGGGAGAGAGAAGAGAGATAGATGGGTAAAGAAGGGAGAAGGGGGAATAGGAGAGGAGGAAGAGGAAAGAAGGGAGAGAGGAGGGAAATAAAGGAGGAGGGAGTGAAAAAGAGAGAAGGAGGGAGGGGGAAAAGAGAGAGGATGGAGGGAAAGGGAAGGTTGTAAGGGGGAGAGAGTAGGGGAAAATAAAGAGGAGGAGGGTAATAGTGAGAGGAGGAGGGGGAACGAGAGAGGAGTGGGTGAGGAGATGAGAAGGAAGTGAATGAGGAGGAGCGTGGCATAAGGAAGGGAGCGTGAGGAGAGGGAGGAGTGAGAGGAGAGGGAGTGGAGCGAGGAGAGGAGGGATGGGAGCGAGAGGAGGAGGGATGGAGCGAGAAGAGGAGGGATGGAGCGAGGAGGAGGGATGGAGCGGAGGAGGAGGGATGAGGAGAGGAGGAGGGATTGGACGAGAGAGAGGGATGGAGCGTGAGAGGAGGGATGAACGTGAGGAGATGGATGGAGCGTGAGGAGGAGGATTTTGTGAAAACTGGACGATTTTTGATGAAACTTGACAGTAGGTCACACTAGCACTAGTCATTTGCTTATGAGGCAGTTGCTTATGGACGATACCGTTGCGCTAGCAACGGAACTATATTTAAAATCTAAAAAATTTGCTTTTTCAAAATAAAAAGGCTTCCAGGCTTTTAGCGCAATATAATCACTCTATTGTCAAATTTCGCCCGACCGTAAAACTGTATGACTAGTTGATTAGGTAGTGACACAATGTTGCTATTCGGCTTTGTTGTATTTTTATTTATGAGAGTGTGGAGCCAGAGAGTCAGCGATTTTGATGAAATTGACAGGTAGGTTCATACAGGATTATTCTATGCTTTTGAGCACGTTGCTTATGGACACCACATTGCCTAGCAACGGGGAGCTTTGAAAATTGTTTTTAAAATATCAAAGTTTGTTTTTTTCGAAAATTGCAATAATCGGGCTTTGGATTTTTATCGCACTATATGATCAACACTCTTTGTCAAGAGATTTCAGCCAGATAGTCAAAACTGTATGATAGAAAATGCATAAATAGTTATTTATGCTTTACCCCCAAAATGCGGTGTGGGAAGCCCTAACGGTGGGTGGGATCGGACACAATGGAAATGGACAGGTTGCTCGCATGTTCACGATGGAACGAAGAATGGTAAAAATGCATCTGATTGTTTGTTATCAATATTTTGAAATTCGCTTAGGCTAGCGACCACTCAGTACTAGGTGGATGTATATTGTATATTACACCATATGGATTAATCTAACCATGTCCGAAGTGAAGTCATCCTGTCTTATCGATCGTGATAAAGAGTGACAAAGAGTGTTATATATAGTATATATTAGTATAATATATATTACACATCATAACACACACTAACAGTCGTTCAAATTTTAGAACACCCATTTTCAAGTTTTTCTGAAATTAAGCAGTTTCAAGATCATGAATAACTGAATGGTACATAGCTAACGATAAAACTGAAACAGAGTTAAGACAAAATAGTTTAGGGTACCAAACTGTAAAAAGAATAATTTCAGCGTGTTAAAAAGGCACTTTGTCAGGGAAAGTAAATGGGTTAGCAACTGCGTGTTCTGTCAGCAAAGGAAGTAAAATTAGCCTTGAAAGTTGATGCAAAACAATCCTAAGGTGGTCAACTTTTGTTGATGTAGTACATACCTGTGTTGTATAAAAAAGAGTGTTTGGAACAAGAACGTTTCTTGAGCACCCGTCGTGAGCATTATGGGGAAATATTGCACTTGAGGAAGTGAAGTATACATCGCATCATAAGGTGAGAAAAGACTATTAACAAAGAAGACAAGATAATTATATACCCTTAAATAGTGTATGTCTTTCCTTGGAGAAATTGGCTAGGATGCAGGTAGCAGTGTAGCTAAGTTTTCCATACATAAAAGCTTCGAACTGGAGAAACTGACAGGAGAAGGTTGGCATACCAAAGTCGCAACACAATCAGAAGACATTTCTGAAGATCACAGCTGCATGATAGGTTGGGTCCAGGAAGTACTTAAAACAATTAAACTGGCGATGATAAAGAAGGTCTGTTAACAACTTGAGAAGACTTCGGCGCGGTTGACAGGTGAGGGCAGTAAGAAAGCCAGTAAGATGGCAAAAAAATAAGAAAAAGAGGCTTGTGGGCAAGCACACATGGGATAACTGAAAATGGAAGAAGGTCTTATGGACGAATGATCATAAGTTGAATTTTCGGTTAAGTACGCGTTTTTGTTGCCTTTGCAGTAGGGAAAGGATTGGTCCTAGTGTGTGACACCAATGTCAAATAATGGATGAGGAAAGTGTGATATTGAGGGCTCTGCTGGATGCTAGAGTGGCGACTTGCTGAGTGATGGCACCGCTAAACAAAAGGGCTACAAGATTTTGCAGGGCCATTCAATACTCTGGTCTATGCTAGTTGTTCAGGGGTTTCGTACAGAAAACCAAAACATACTCCAGGCTATGTCACAACTCTTAAAAGAAAAGACAGGATAGCTTCAAACATGGAATGGCAGCAAGTGCTCCGACTATAAAACCATTTGAATGGTTGAGAAGAACTGGCGAAGGGTGAAAGAAAAGTAATTACAAGGGTACTACATTTGTGGATTCGGCTAAAGTGGTTGGGAAGAACTGTCGAACAATATTGATTTCCATGTAGTAAGAGAATGCACGTAGTATGTTGGTCTGTTTTATTGCAAAACCGTGCACTTTGATGGGATCAAATTAGATTAAATTTGTTCCAAACAAAAAGATCATGATTTTTTCATCTGCAATTTTTATTTTGTCTATGCTTTAATTTCAGGTACATTTGAAACATTAAACCAGCTTATATTTCAATTATAAACTGGAAAAATTGGGGTGTTAAATTTTGACGGTATTATGTTATATATATTACTAGTTATATATATATATATAAATAATATATATATATGAGAATGAGTAAGGACGCGCATAACATTTTTTTAGAGTCTTTGTATGTGAAAGCAGGGTTTCGAGTGCCAGTGAGCCTCAATACTCAGAGAAAGAGTGGATCCAAGTGGTCTTTGCATTACCACAAAGTCGATAGAAAACATAAAATATTTTATGTAATTGGCGCTGTCACACTTGACGATTTAGCCAGCATAGGCGACTTGTAAAAATTGTCTTCAAACGCTTGGCACACGTTAGAATCGTTATGGTAGTTTGATAACATTAAAGAGCAGGCTGAAAGGCACTGCCATAGTCTAGTACCTGGCTTTATACGTTGTACTGAGGTGTCTCCAAATTTAGATATGCTGAATTTATGACGTATGCAGCGTATGACTCACGCGCAGTGTGTAAGTCAGGTTTTGTAGTGATTATATGTGATATGCCCAGAATACCTCCCCGTTACACATCTGTCGACGACCCAGAAGACGGGACTAACACATAACTACATTTGAATCAACACAATTGAAGCATTCTACAAGAACTGGTATTTGTTATCAACACAGACATACACTAATGAATGACTAGCTGAGATTATAATCGCTTGGACTGATTTTCTATGTTAGTGTACTGTGATTTCGCAAGTGGAGATACAAATTAAAAACATGTATGTCATTGTTTCAACTTCATTCACTTCCATTGCAGTAACAGAAATGATGGCGGCCGTTTTACAAAGAAAAAAAATATGAACAAGTGAAAAATATTAAAATCATATTCGAAATTAGTCATAAAAAGGTCACAACAATGTATGAAACATGAAGTTTAAATTAATATTGAAAATTCTAGTAAGTGTAATTATTGTATTACTTTATGAAGGCAAGAAGGATGGATGGAAGTAATAATAGATAAGGTTACCAAAAATATTACCTTATATTGTGATTTTTCAAAGATAAAATGGTGCAGTAGGATCTTAAAATCAGTCTATTCATATTAAGACAAGTGAAATCTTTCAAAAGCGGTATGGGAAGCAAATGAGGACAGCTAATAGTTAAAATATGCATTTATGCTTTTCATTGAGAAAAATTAAAGCGTACATATTTGAAATGAAAAATTGTTTATTATTGTGATAACACTATTATATATAACAGAGGAAATGAAATCTTGAGTCATCAGCGATGGCAGAGCACAAAAGATAGATAGCAATAAGAAAACTTAGCTTCAATTCGGCGATCGGGAGAAATGCGATGGTGGGGCGAAATGACGTTTTCGGCTGCGAAATGGATGGTGGGGGAAATTGTAGTTTCGTTGTTCTACATGAGGGGGCGTTTCCTGATTTTTCGTTTTTGTTCCGTCAAGCAATAATTAAAATGTTTCACACATATAAACATTTAGTTTCACAAATTCATTTGAATAGCTCAGGTTTCGTAAATTGCACCATTTTCCGAGGGTTTAGCACTGCTCTACGGACGCGGCCGATGTGGCTGTCTTGGGAACGTGGGGGGGGGGGCAGACGGGGGAACCGAGACTGGGAGACTGGTAGAAACCGCGGGGAAATTCGAAACTCGGTGCAATTGGTTATCGCGCACGCGTAATATGAGGATCAGAAGAGCAATGGAACTATTGCTAATGAGTCGCAATAATCTGTATGAGGTTGGGGAACTGATTGGTATTAATCAAACTTCCAAACATGTTTGGTAATCAGGCTATTGAGTGTGCTTTGCTCTTATTGTTGCAGAGCGATGGCTTCTCAACATGTTGATACGTACTCTTGGCTAAAAAAGACTTACAGGGGGCCTTATGGCTGATCATCATCAAATTACTTACATTGGACAAAACAATGTAGATTCTTGCCGTGATACATTGTTCTTGTGACTGAAACCCTTCCATAGTGCCGGCTGCAGGGATGGTCTGCATGCATCGTACGAGAGGTTTTAGGCTTCAGGCTCACTGTTGTGGGTGTCAGGAAATATTCAATACCATTAAACTGCTGTCTTCACAACGATTGACTGCCTGCACGTCTTTTTCACTCGGTGACTCACCATAAAACGTAGCCAGGTGTTGATAAGGTCAGTGATGTGTCAGAAATTGACTGAGATCAAGAAGATTTCACTTTCAAATGAAGGCGTGTCCATATTAGTTTGAACAGGACTTGTAAGGAATTAGCTTTGCATTGAATTATGGAAGCTTCCATGATCATTAGGGAACGATCAAAAATGTCCAAAACCTTTGGTTTTAATTGCACTCCGACTTTCTTGGAAGTCTTGAAATGCGCCAAAATCGGAGGTCGCTAGTAGCTGTCGGCTCTCAATTAGTGTGATGAATGGGCTGGAGTTTGCAGAGACGTTCAGTTAACAGACATCATACATGAGATCAAGTCACACAGTAAGTCCTTGCTTTGCATACGAGATGTGCAGACATCTGTATAGTTTGCCTCTTCTCTTTGCTGGTTTCTGTTTGGTCTCCCAGAGCATTTTTCAAAGTTGTTGTTGAGTGCTCATAATTCGTCCACACAACTATTCAGTCACGGAAACTGCTGTGCCACGCTGGTATATGCTATTTAAGACTCTGCAATGTTTCTTGACTCGTGAGCCCCTTACTATGTGCTGGTCAGAAGTTCCCGTATATTTCTATTGACTTTGGATGTAGAGAATTGTGAACTTCTCTACTGAATGCTTGAAGGTGGTTGTAGTTGACGGAACCTCAAATCACCAGGACTCAGATAAGCAGTGTCCAAACATGGTGTTCATGCAGTGCCGATGATGAAGAGGTTAGGGGTACCTTGCAGTCAACTGGTTCCATCATATCCCAGAGTGTCTTGCCTAAATGATACAGCTGGCTTCCATCAGAAAACTAAATGAGATAGCAGTTCTTTTGAAGGGCACTCTTCAGAATGCCTGGCAGATCAATACAGCTCAATTAGGGTTCTCTATAATCTCTCTCCTTTTGGCTTTCCTAGATTAACCACTCCAGAAACACAAATTCAGAGAGTGCGCTAAACATCTATAGAGGCGTTGCCACATTGAAGTCAGTAGGCAGATTTTGCGTGGCGAGAGATGAGCTCGTCAATAGAAAGACAGACTTAGCTTGAGAAGAAGAATGTGCTGTAACGAATTTTCTCTGCATCTCTTTTGCCTATGTGTTCTACGATTGTGGACTGTACCTTGAGTGGCAGACTAGCTGACACGTTTTTTTCCCTGAAGCTAATGAAATTGGCATGGTCGTGAAAGGTGTTCTCTTGCAGGTAGTGCGTAACTGATAGAATATGTGACAGACAACAAGTCTCTGACACGATATCACACTTTCCAATAAATTACCAGTCCACCTTTCAGTGAGCTCTGAGCTATTTTGTGTGGCCCTGGAGCAATCTGGATTCGTGAATTGGTGTCTCAATTGGAGGAGGTCTGTTGTCTGTTTGTTTGAGCCTGAGGACTGGATCTAGGGTACCATCTCAGATATGACATTTTTTCTGGTTGACGCAGTGGTTTGTAATTCTACAAATAGCCTACGCTGGAAGAAATAAACAATTGGCTAATTAACTCATTCTAATACAAGTGTCCTTTGTTATGTACTATATTAGCAATAGCAACCTAGTGTGAACAAGGAAAGATTTATTCAAAGTTTAGATGAACATTTTACAATTCACACCATGGTTACAATTCATGACGAGATGAAAGAGACAAAGTCCACCTTTTCAATAGTTAATTATCTGACATAATTGATATAACATACCTTTAGTAATTTAATGGTGTAAAAGTGAAATTAACTAACTTTAGATGAACATGAATTAACTATCCTCCTTTGCACGTAATAAATCAATATGAATGGCAATTGTTTGATACCGAGATTTGACGTTGGCTTATTCCTAATTCTGTCTCCATTGCTAACCAAGGATGCCGGTTTTAAATTCCATAGCCTGACCTGTCCACAAGTGGTCAGGAGTTTCCATCTAGAAAGGAAAAGGAGATACGTGTGTATCAAGCATTGTAGTTTGTTGAATTATTGGACCCCCAACAAACGCACGCACACACGTTTTCTTGTGGCGGATTTTTCTCTTCAGATCAATATTAATCCACAGGAGGGGAGTCTCTCGCTTCTGCATGCCGATGGAACTGTTAGAGACTGGAATAGTCTGAATGCATCACGTGTCAGAACCCCCAATGTTGACACTTCCAAGAGAGCTTTGTGCGGCGAG
>CM068962.1:468205-479638 GCA_035128595.1 Eptatretus atami
TGTGACTGTGTGGTTGACACTTCCAATTCTCAGGCGGTTATGATTTAAATCGGCGTGCGGCAGGTTTTTAACAGGCTACGCCACGAGTTCGTTGGCGATACGTGCAGCGCGCTATGCCTAAGCTAAACTATCGTTGGGCATAGGTTGTGAACGCCGACAACAGGCTAAGCATTCGTTGGTAAGTTATCTATAAGACAATTCTGTGCCCGTTACTAATATGTTATGCACACGACCAATACGTTATGAATACGACCAAAACTTAAAAAAAAAAACATCAAAATTTCAGCGTACGCCAACGTTTTACATACATTTTTATACGTTGCCATTGCTGGCTAAATCGGCAAGGTGTGACAGCGCCTTTACCCAGAATTTGGAAGGAGCTCGAATGGAGGTTCGGAAATACAACAAGGATCACCACTAAGTGATCGAACGAGAAACTCACTAATTCCCTGAAGTTCAATGCGGAAGAGAACTACAAGTTTCTGGAACTTGCGGATCTCTGTACGGAAATAGTTGCACAGATGGGTGAGTTACCCAGCCTCAACGTACTCAACTTTGTATACAACCTTCACCAAATCCTTGAAAAGGATTCAAATACCTATCCATATCCACAATGGCTGGAGGGAGCACGCCTCAAAATATAAGATGACATTTGGCAGCTACCCACCATTCACCAGACTCATCGAATTACTGAGAGAAAAGGCTATACTCCACAACAATCCCGAGTTGTACCCATCTTGTCAATAGAATTATCAGATGACAGAAAAAGGGAGAACATCCAGCATTTTAAAACCCTTCTCCCCCTTTCCGTGTCTTGGCAACATCTACACAAATGAATCTTAAACCACGACAATCAGCCACGAGATACTGCTGGTGACATGACAAGCTGGGTCATCATCTGTCTGAGTGCATCTCGTTCAGCAGAAAACCCATCCGCAGAAAACCCAAAGCAAAGACCCTCCTTTATGCATGACGTTCCAAGATGAAAGGACGAAACCCAGAATGAGAAACAGTCCAAAAACTCCAAAACGACTTTCTCAACAATCTACTTTCCCCATCCACTTTCTCAACAATCCTCTTGAAGTCCTTTCATTCAAACTTTTGGGCCTAACTATCTGCCATGATCTTTCCTGGGAAAGCTTCATCTCCAAGTTGGCCTCCAAAGCCAGTCACCGATTGGGCATCCTCCGTCGTGCAAAGTCCTTCCTTGGTATACGTGAGATCCTGACCACATACAAAGCTTTCATCCACAGCCTGATGGGGTACTGCTCTCCCCTCTCACCTTTCTTGGCTTCATGCTGTGGAAACCAAGGCATATAAGATCATTGGTATCTCCCTTGATTAGGCTGAGTCTTTGGGTCTCTCACTCTCTCACCGCAGGCAGGTCGGTGGTCTTTCTGTCTTCTACCGTCTCCACTCCAGCTTTGCCATGTCCGTTGATGACCGACGCTTCATCCACATCATGACACAAGGTGCCCACACCAACTCAGAAGGAAACCTTGAGTCCCCTTATCCTTCAAGGAAGGGTGGACTAATCTACCGAACAACTACTCACAGGTCAGAGGGAGGCTCAACAGCCTTCTGAAAACGCTGAGGTGAAAACAAGAAATGATGCCCGACTACATTGCGCTCTTGGGAAAAATATTCGACAGAAACCATGCCAGCCCAATACCAGAAGACCAGCTGACCGTCACATAGGGAACAAAGTGGTACCTTCCACATTTCGCTGTTCAACATCCCAAGAAACCTGACATCAGAGTCGTTTTTTATTCCAGTGCAGAGTTCCACGAAACTTCTCGAAACAAGTCGCTTCTTCAAGGTCTTGACCAGATGAACAGCCGACTGGGGATTCTCCTCAGGTTCAGACTGGGTGAAGTAGCCATAATGGGAGATGTGGAACAGATGTTTCACAACTTCCATGCAAACTTGGAACAGAGACTTCCTACGCTTCTTGTGGTTCAAAGACAATGAGCCAACAAAGCCCATCGCTGAGTATGGAATGAATATTCACCTGTTTGGTGTCATTTCATCCACTGCAGTAGTAACATTCAGCTTGAGAATGGTTGCCGATGAATGTAGAAGCAATCATGGTGATGATGTGACGGAGTTCATTCATCACAACTTCGATGTTGATGATGGCCTCACCTCTGTCACATTCACTCACAGCAATCAGCCTCAAATGCAGCAGGGATGCTTTAGCTACAAAAAAACTGCACTTCCACAAGATCGCCTTGAACAGCAGAGTTAATGAACGCTCTCCCAGAAGAGGTGAGGGTGAAAGAACTCAAGAGCCTGGACCTCAACCATGAAGTGTTACCCACTCAGAGATCCTTAGGAGTGTACTGGTCCCTCGGACAAGACACCTTTACCTTCCGAGTAAGCTTACAAGACAACCCTTTCTCACGGCGGGGAGTTCTGTCAGTGGCAAGCTCAATTTATGATCCAATAGGTCTTGCAGCCCCGGTCATCGAGAGTAAAATTAGACTCCATGAACTGATAGCTGAAATCAGAAAGCAACCGAATGTCCCGGCCAATATTTGGGACAGGCCACTCCCAGAAACATGCCTCCCCAGATGGTCACGTTGGCACAACTCACCACATGACCCCAAAAACATCCATATTCCTCAATGTTACCAGCCACTAAACTTTGGCTCAGTGAAACGAAGAGAGATTCCTGTTTTCTCTGATGCGAGTAACCTTTCCATCGGAGCCGTTGCTTACCTTTGACTAATCAATGAGGACGAACAACGACATGTGTCCTTCCTACTAGCCAACGCGAGAGTCACACCTACACACGATGTTTCATTACCTCGTTTGGAACGGTGTGGTGCAGTACTCGCATTGGCATTCGTGCAAACGGTGGAACTCGAGATGAAAGATTGAATGATCATAGATAGAGTTACCTACTACACAGACGGCAAAGTAGTCCAAGGCTACATTTCAAATAAATCAAAACGATTCCACGTGTATGTAGCAAATCAAGTTCACCAGATACACAATGTATCTACTAATCAGTGGTGTCATGTCCCCATGGATGAAAACCCTGCTGACTGTTTCTCGCTCAGTACCAGCCAACCAGCTCGAAAGAACCTTTTGGTTCACAGGAACAGAATTATTTTGGCAGCCGGAACCCCTTCCGAAGAAGATTGTGGAAATATCTCCTAGTCAACAGTTTCCATTTTTCGAAGAAGATCCAAAAACACGCAAACAAACTCATGTCCTGTCTACAAATGTTACCGACAAACCAGATGGCCGTACTTCCGGGGAAAAATGGAAGAGATCTAAGTTGTGAACGTTTTTCTCGCTTGTCCACTTGGACAGTTCTCAGACGGGCAGTTGCAACATTAATTGTTGGAATAAAGATTTTCAAGTCTGGAAGTGAGAAGTGAAGAAACAACCGATCTCATTTAATCAGATACCCAGAACAAGGGAAAATTCTTCAGACAGGCAACAGTGGAAGAATTATGGTATGCGGAGAAAGTCATTCTCCAAGTTGTACAAAAGAGGTCTTTCAACAAAGAAATAGCCAACCTCAAAGCAGACCATAATATTGATAACACCACAGACAATACTATGAGGAAGAGCCCACTCTACAAGCCGAGTCCATTCCTCGACAAAGGCAACATTAGCCGAATTGGAGGAAAACTTCGATGAGCCGACATTCATCTTGGAGAAGGTCACCCGGCACTCCTTCCAAAGGACAGTCACATCTCTAAGCTGATCATCAAACACTTTCATCAGGAAGCACAACACCCGGGTTGACACACGACCTTGGCAGCTGTCCGGGGTGGAGGCTATTGGATTATCAAAGCCCATGACCTCGTCAAAAGGGTCATCAACCAATGCATTGTGTGCCATAAGTTAAGAGGCAAACTTCTCACCCAATTCATGGCCGATCTAACGGAGGACAGACTAGAAGCTACACCCCCTTTATCAATGTGGGAATGGATGTATTTGGTCCATGGACTCTCTTAACCAGAAAGACATGGGGCAGCACAGCAGACTCCAATAGATCGGCCATAATATTCACTTGCATTTGAATCAGAGCTGTACATATTGAGGTTATTGAAGCCATGGACACCTCAGCTTTTATCTCAGCCCTAGAGAGATTTCACTTCATGGGCCAGTTGCACGATTGAGGTGTGATGGGAACAAATTGCATTGGGGCCCAAAGCGAGCTGAACCAAGAACCTAGAGCAATATATCTCTCAGAAAACGTCTGTATGTGGGTGTTTAACCCACCCAAGGCATCTCACTACGGAGGAGTGTGGGAGCATCAAATTCGAACCATTTGGCGTATTCTCGACTTCATGTCCACCCTGCTGGGAAAACATCAGCTGACTCACAACATACTTATCACCTTCATGGCTGAAGCATGTGCTGTCATAAACTCCCAACCCCTCAAAACGATCTCTTCAGATGCCAATAATCCTTCGGCTCTCATTCTTGCCATGTTCCTCACCCTGAAAACCCAACCTCTCGAAGCACTTCCCGGTGACTTCATTAAGGAAGACAAATATGGACGATAACATTGGCGACATGTTCAATACCTCGCTGATCAATTCTGGCTACGATGGTGAAAGGAGTATCTTCAAAGTCTACAATCTCAATAAAAGTGGAACGAGACATCTTACATCTCAGAAGGAGACATAATTCTCCTTTGACACAAGGAATCTCCTCAGAACAACTGGTTGTTTGCTCAAGTTATGAAAATCCACCCTAGAGACGACGGTCGGGTATGAAAAGCATGTCATGGTTTGCGTGGATGGTACACGTCGGATCTACCAGAGACCGATTTCAGAATTCGTGCTTTTGGAAAAGGCACCTCCTTTGGAGCGAACTCCCTCCATATAGTAACTCCAGAACTTGTGACAATTCTGTTTGTTAATCGATAAAATTTACTGTCAATTTGAGGTGTGGAGTGTAATGATTATAATTATTTTATTGACATGCATCTAAACCTTACTTTGTGAGTCAGGTTGTTTCGTGCATATCGCCTTCATGGTTTGAAGTGTACATATTGTCGTGTCCAGTGGCTCTGCCCCTACCTGGACGGATGGCCAAACAGTTCTCCCTTGGAGGCTAACAGCCGAGATTCTCGGAGATAATTATGGAGCGCGCGGGAAAGAAACAGCTAGGTGCTTCACCATGAAGGTAGCACAGCACAGGGGTTTTACTCTCAAACCCACAATAGATACACGGACACCGGCAAATTAAATAATGATTTAATAAACAGAAAATCAACAATTATAATGGAAATAAATCAAGACGTGAGAGAACCTGAATATAATTTTGAGGCACATCCTCAGATTCAAATACCAACAAGGGCACAGAATAAAACAAATAAAAATAATCCCTCCTTTATTTCGGCACATAGCTTCGGGTCCAGGAGTGAGTTTCAGGAGCTTGAAAGTCACCAAACTGCTTCATCACTGCACGGAAATGCAACCCCCAAAATGGCACCGAGCCACTCTGGGCAGGAAGCGTACGAGAGGCAATTTGTGTGGTGATTCTCAATGCCAAGGCTCAGAAAACACCGTGCAGCTTCTTGCGTCGATTGCCCTCACAGACGCCGTTGCTTTGCAAAATGATGCCGTCTCTTTCCCCCGATGACTCGACACGAGGCTTTGGCGCTTGTCCCACATGATTCAACCCAACAGTCGATGGCCGGCATCTTGTTCCTCCACACGAGCCAATTCGCCTCAGCATGAACCCAAGAATCGTGCGGTCGTCTTCACCGCACCAAGGGGAAGCCAGCAGTAATGCCTTTCTCCTTCGACCGCCGATCCTGCCTCTCTCGCTTCTGTCCTGCTCCGAGCCTTCGTCTCGACTCCTTCTTGTCCCCCACGTAAGACCGATTAACCTCACTGTGCTCCTGCCATGAGCAGCTTTCCCATTCTTCTCTTTCGAGAGACGCACTCTTCTCCATCGGCAACTACTTCGTCATGCCGAGAGGAGAGCACAGCAAGATCCTCCATCCCAGCCACGTTCCTCTCAATTCCTGCCTGCTCTTCGAACCTCACCCTTCTTCCACCCCGGGCGTGGCTTTTTGGCACGAAAACCAGGAAGGCGGGGCTTCTGCCTGCTCGGCACATTTGGCTTGCTTGTTGTTATGGTTGTTATAAAAACGTAATTCTTTCATGGCTGGCTTGTAAATATAAAAACGTAGGTCACAGGGGGCAATTACATACTGGGGGGAATTTTGTATCCCACTGATGGATCGGATCAGAATCCGGACCTCAACCAAAATCAAATCGCCTTGTTCTTGTCAACTTACCAACTCATCCACAAAGTTTTCTCACAACTCCTCCACAACTTTTTGAGATATCATGCAATATCGTTTTTAGCCCCATCTCTCAATGGTGAATATTCACTTAAATATTAAATAATTCTCGCATCCGGATTCGGATCTTCACCAGAATTCAAACAATTCGTTCTTCTCACGTAACAAACTTGACCACCAAGTTTTGTCCGAATCCATCCATAACCTTTTGAGATAATGTGCTATATATCATTTTTGCCCACATTTCTCAATGGTGTAGAATCACTTAAAAATTCTCAAATCCGGATCCGGATTCGGACCTTCAACAAAATTAAGCGTTGCTGTCCTTGGCCAGTCACCTACAAACAAAAATTTCAGAACGATTGCTTGAAAACTGTGGCCAAAAATCGTGTGACAAAACAGACAGACAGACAGACAAATGTTACAGACCAACATACTTGGCAAAAAAAATTCCCCGAAGTAATAACACATGCAACTAACCAATATACATGAAAAATATTCGATTTTCACAAGTAACAAATGAAAAATCACTCATGCAGCGACACTTGGCAAAACAACAAAGTAGAACAGCACTCCGTAGAGTGCATACCTCCGCTAGGCTGAACAGTTTACGTTTTGTATCCCACTGATGGGCTTGATTTGAACCAAAATCTAATCTGCTTGTTTTTGTCACCTAACCAACTCATCCACAACTTTGTGAGATATGATTTTATATATCTATACATATATATATTAATTTTTTTTAACAATTCGGCGGTGGCGGGATTTGCACCCGACTCTTGACAGCCAAATGTTGAAGATTCGGCGTCACTTAACAGCACCGCCGTCCGGGGTTATAACGCCGGCTGGCTCGGCACAGGTCTCGGGTTAGGCGCCTCAGCAAAGCAAAGCATTCACGACAATGTTATAATTAATCTATAACCCGTTCTTAACTAGGGAGCTACGATTTACGGGTTTCGAAGGGAACCCTAGCGAGATAAACCTTAGACAACATGCAGACAAGACACGGACAGCATGCAGACAAGACACAGAAAAAGTAACTTGTGATGCTTTCAGGGACGAGAGGAAAAGTGTCAAAGGCACGAATGCGGCTCATGACAAGCCGATGTCAACGGATTCGAGCACTCAGCTCGAACATGCCGCGTGGCAAAATGGCGGCGGCGTCCTCCTTTTGTCGCACCGCCCACGCACGCAGTCGCAGCGCGTTCAGACCCCGCGAGGTCGACGGCACAAGACGAAAGATCTATGTTATGCTCCAGCTGGCTTTTCACAAGGTCCAGTATACAAGTCCGGGCCTGGCCTGTTCACCAGACAAGGCAAATCGAGGTGTTGGGCTCCGCAGGCGGATCGACAAACGTGTCGAGCTGTGAGGTGAGTAAGGACAGAGGCTCCGTGGTTAGACGCAGGTGAACCTGTCGATGACCTCCTCATAAAGTCGATCGCCGACTCACACAGCAGCCAGTTCCTCTCGACGCAGATTGCAGCCTCCCACTAGTCGTTTCTATACAGCAGAATCCTCACTCGACACTCAGGTTCAGTTACTCCCTCAGCAGATGGCAACAGACCTCATGCAGTCCCTTCCCTGCCTTTCTTTCGGCTCACTCCTCACGAAAGCCGATTGCAAACAGACACAGCCGTCCTTGTACCGTCCGATCCGCCGCCACCTCGGCGCTCTCAGTTTCACCTTCCCTTCCCGGCGCTCGCTTCTCTGGGCCACACCCTCTCAGAGGGCTGGGCGGGGACTCGTCCGGAGAGGGGAAGGAAGGAGAAGAACCTCTCGGTACACCACCACTGCACGAACAAATCAACAGCCTCCTACACCTCCCGACACACATGTAACGTCCAATTACCGAACAACCTGGCTAAACATGCATTTAATGGGGGATCTGGGCTAATCCTATATTTAATAACACACTAAGGGCCATTTCCGCAACAATATATATGCATCAAGTTTTTGGACCGATAATCTCAATTTTATAAATTAGGCCTATGTTGACCTTTTGACCATAAAAATAATTGGTGGTTAAATTAATTGACCTGATATGCAAATCCTGTTTAAATTTCAAGTCAATCGGATGAAAATTTAGGATTTCAGAAATTGCACCTAAGTTGTTCACCTTTGGCCTATGTTGACCTTTTGGCATATACTACTACTCAGCGGACACATCTGAGATTCGATTTTGAAGAAGATTTTTGGCATATGCTGACCTCAAGAATAATTGGTGGCTGTATTCAGTGAGCCGCTATGAAAATCCTGTTCAAATTTCAAGGCAATTGGTTATTTTCGGTCTCTGAAGAAGTTTTGGGATTGACCCAAGCTGGCATCACCCTGCCTTTGGAGAGGGAAAGGAGCCACCTCGCTTGAAGGAGGAAGATAACTGAGACTTGGAGAGAAGACCAAGGACAGACCAGGAATCCGTGGTCTAAAAAGGGCAAAGGAGACAATGAGGCCTGTTTGAGGGCCTACTTGTCACTGATGCGCCTCATGACTGGGCACTTAATCGTTACTGGCTCTCGTCTTGCACCTAGTTTCTTAAAATGGGCTGCATTGTGCTGAACTGTGATCTGTGGTGCCTCATGGGTTATGTTTTGCATTTTATTTGTCCTTCTGGTATACAAGTTTGTATATGCCCATTCTCCTCTTTGTGTCTTGACTTGCTTGGTTTGTTCCATTTATTTTAGCATCATGTCTACCTTTCTCTCTGCACTTTTCTTTTCAAAATAAATCCTTTAAAAGGAAAGACAATGTGTTTGAGCCATCTGCTTCCCGTTTGGGTATTTTCAGTCGATATCGGCTCATTTGAATGATCCTTGGGGAACGGTAATGTTGTGTAAGAATTATTGAATGCAGTGCCATTAAAGACCGTTTGGACCATCTCTCAGGAATGAAAGGTCCCAACGCTGAGGACTCCTGTGTTAACAAGTACTTGGACGTGACAACATATCTCTGCACAATGCTTCAACACCAAAACCACTGCATTTGCCTCAATTATTTTGTATTGTGTTTGGTTATGCAGCCTTTTGAGCGAAGTGGTCTTTTCTTAAATTTCAATGTCCTTTAACCAAAACATGTATAACCAGGCACAACAAATCCTGCCAATTTATCACAAATATGCATTTTTCACTATAGGAATGGGTAGGATTATAAGTGACAAATAGAATAAGGTTCACTATAAGCTTAGTTTGAAGTAAATCAGATCATTTTTGACCAAGTTATGAGCGAAAAACGATTTTGATCTTTTCGTGACCTTGACCTTGACCTTTGATCCAATTGGACCCAAAAGTTAATGGGGTCATCCAAGGTTCATTGCCCACCTGTGGATTAAATTTGATAGTGTTTGCTAAAGCCGTTTTGCCGTAAAGTTGCTAACAGACAGACAGACAAACCGGACTATTACAATATCCCGCTCCCTCCCTCCGGGGGGCAGGATAATAACAAGGAAGACTCCAATGCACATCAGCATCCAAACCAATCAATGATCAAGTATGACCTCCAATGATGGAAGACGTTTGACCACCAAAAACTGCACTCACAGCCACCTAAAATGTGAAATTTTATCCAATTGTGGACAAACACGATGCTACAAAGATGTGTTCAAACGACACCTGAAAAATGCTTTGAGATAACTGAGAACTTCAGATAACTGAGATCAGTTCTTCCAAGAACTGAGATAGTATTGCTCATGATAGACCTAAATAGCACAGCATGATCCAGAATGGAACATAATGTGCATAGGAGGAAATAAATGTAATGGAGAAGCTGCAACAAAACATCACAAAATGATATTCTACATCCAAGGTCAACCTCAGTCCACCGCGACCAATCTGGAAAGGGTTTCTCAGTTAAGCTTCACCTACTTTCCCATTGCCCTACTCATTGCCACCAAGTATTCTAATCCACAATAATATGCTTCACCAACAACTCCAAACTTATCTATAAAGCAGTACCTACTGCACAGACTTTCAGCTACAACTGCACAACCCAAACATGCATCACACAATTCAGCCACCCAAACATCAAACACAATGGACAGCCAATAACAATCAATATTTTCAGTTGGTACACAGAGTAGAGTTTTTAAGAAGAATACATTCCACTTTTGGAGGTAATATTAGGGTAGAGGTGTGGGGTGGAGGGTAGGGGTGTGGGGATGGATTTGAGAGTTGGGGGGATGTGACTCATTCAGTCAGAGGAGAACAAAGACGAGACACCTCACCTGAGCCATTTCTAAAATCACATCGACTTCCCTCTCCCTACCTCGTCCATACGTCATGGGCACCATTTTATATTGACTCATTACCTTAATCAAACATTAAATAGATGAGACAAAGTGCTAAAAGTAAACACGAATACACACTGTGTTCGAGGCTTAAATTTAACTACTGTCCGTGATGTAACCATACTCACAATAAATGAACTAATAACCATAAGGATTGATTTGAAAATGGTATTCAAGGAAACAATTTAATGTTTGGAATTAGTCATTTGTATCTTTTTGTTAATATTGAAGCATACTCAAATTATTTTGCTTACAGCAGTGACTGAATAATTTCATACAAGGTGTAAATAGTTACATAATTATTCAGTAACGATATCTGCCAAACATATAATTACCTGACATGTATCAACATTTCCCTTGTCAAAATTTCCAGCACACAGCATGTTTGTCGTGATACCTCCATTGTACGCAATGGAACTGTTGCAGCGACTGTTTGCGATCGTGGTAACTTGTGCTTCTCTTAATATTGCAGAGGTCGCTGAGTTAAAGGAGGAAGTGAGAAAGAACAAAATGATGTGAAACACTTAGAGATGACATCAGTTACATTCCCTTCACCATTTAATACAGGAAACGTTTCCCCATTTGGCCGGCACTTCACATTTACCTCATTGGTGCACATGATTACAACCACCACACCATGCCTTAATCACAAATACAAACAAGAAAAAGAGCAATCAGAGATTGCAGACCCTCACCAGGACTTGTTTTGTGTGGTGAATTTTGTGTGGCGTTTGTGTACCGGTATGTTATGTAATTAATAAGAGACATAATTAGAACTACCACTTTATAACTGCTGTCAATGATGACCGGGTACCAATAGTGGGGCAGATAACAGCAATTTTTGAGAGGAATCGTGCAAATGATGATACA
>CM068962.1:489568-499617 GCA_035128595.1 Eptatretus atami
ATATTCAAAGGCGGAGGGGGGGATATACAACTTTTTATTAATCTCCATAATATCAAGGGATACAACCAAATCTAATATCAGCAATCATCATTATCAAAGGGAATATAACATATCATATCATGGGAATACCAACCCATATACATCATTAATATCAAGGAATACAACATCATATCAAGGAATATAACATATCATATCATGGAATGCAACATATCATCATAATATCAAGACTACAACATCATATCATATCATGGAATATAACGTATCATATCATGGGAATCCAACATATCATCCATATCATGGGAATTGCACATTATTTATGGTTTTGTTACGGCTGTGGAAATTCGCAAATACACCATAAAGCGCTCAGGTGAGGATAAATAGATAAGTCATGTTGTATAGCCCAAATCCGTTTGTTTAGAGGAATATGTTGTGATTCATTCGGGCTTGCGACGCTTTTGTTAGGCGGTTTTCTATTGCTGTCGATATTTTGGTGCAAGAACAACAACGAAATCGCCACAACCAACACCTCAACGATCACGCCATTCACTACACGACACCAACAATCACGCCATTCACGCCACGACCGCCACCTTCCACAACTACGCTACCACCATCTTCGCCACTCGCCATTCAACGAGCACCGTGCGGTCACGATCTCGCGGGCGGATGAAAGGGCGAGCAAATGGCAGCAGCAACAAGGGTCGCGAAGGGGCATCTCCCACCAAGATCTCCCACCCAAAACGCCGCGCAAATATCTCCCGCCCGACCTTCTTCCTCGTCGTACGCGCGGTGGAGAAGAAACCACAAACGCCTGTGGGGGTTTCCGCCATTTTTCCCGCGCTGGTGAGAAAGAGGGAGGGGGTGGCGCTCCTCTCCGACTGGCGGATGCGTGGTGTGACGCGGCGGGGGAGAGGAACGCCCCCTTCGAGGAATTTCTGAAGCGTCTGGGAAGGAGGAGCCAAGAACGGGGCGGGGCGCGGGCGGAGCGAAGGGCGAAGCCCGACCCTACAAAAGGCGTGGGCGTGGAGAGTCCCTGTCGGTTCTCCCTGTTCCCTTGTCCCTGAAGAGAAACTGTCGAGAGTGTAAGAAGAGTCCCTGGCCCCTTGTCCCTGGAGGAGAATTGTCGAGAGTGTGGAGAGTCGCTGGTCGGTTGTCCTGTGCCCTTGTCCCTGGAGGAGAATTGTCGAGAGTTGTTGGAGTCACTTGCTCTTGGTTCATCGTTCGGAGGAAGAGTTGAGGTTCTGTTCGTTCGTTCTGTCGGGCGGACGACACGTCAGGCGCGAGGCACGAGCCAGTGGACCACGCCGGAGGGACTCGGAGTTGCGGTCGCCAAGGACTCGACACGCTCAGGGAAGTCACGACTTCATTCTTTGGGTTCTGTGTAAACGTGTGTATGTGGCGCCAGTCTGGTGAAGTAGAACTGTTTTAAGTGTTTGCCATGTGAATTGCATTATTCGGTTTTAGATCTGCTGTGTCTCTTCGCTTGCTTTTATTGTGTTTTCTTGCTGACTTAATATAACGTGCCTTCCGTGCTGCGTGTGCTTCCGTAATAAATGTGCTGGTCAATTGTTCCCCGTTTCGCTGCGTCCTTTCTTTGTTTGAATCTCCATCTTGCATCACTAAGGGATTAATAGTGGGTTTAAAACACCGAACTATCTGAACCGTCAGGTCGACGATAACTCCGCCGGTTATCCTTGTAGCACGGAACGAGCCGCTTAAGCGCGTTCATGTCCGAGTCGACCTGTGGTGGTACAACTCCTCGGTACGCTATCCACAAGGGTACTTAGGTAAATCGACCATTCGGCGATCGGACCCTATTCGCGTGGGTAGAATGCGGACTGAGTTGTGGTGAGGTTAAACCCCCACCCGTGACTAGCTCCCGGCGTTGTCGACAGCGGTCACGACTGAATTTGCACGTTCGGGCGGAAGCGGGCCGCTATTGGTTAACACGCGGTCGTTCGCACGCCGGCGGGGCGCGAATTCACAAACAATATCATCTATCAAGGAATATAACGTATCATCATATCATGGGAATGCAACATATCATCATATCAGGGAATGCAACATATCATCATATCAAGGGAATATAAACATATCATATCATATCATGGAATACAAACATATCATCATAATATCAAGGGAATACATCATATTCAAGGGAATATAACGATAATACAATGGAATACAACATATCATCTAATATAAGGAATACAACATCATATATATCATGGGAATCAACGTATCATCATAATATCAGGAATACAACATCATATCATATCATGGGAATGCAACATATCATAATAATATCAAGGGAATACAACATCCTATCATATCAAGGAATGCAACATACATCATTCAAGGGAATAAAACATATCATCATATCAAGGGAATAAACATATAATCATCATATCAAGGGAATAAAACATATCATCATCATATCATGGGAATACAACATCATCATATCATGGGAATAAAACATATCATCATCTTATCAAGGGAATAAAACATATCATCATCATATCAAGGGAATAAAACATATCATCATCATATCAAGGGAATATAACATAATCATCATATCAAGGGATACAACATATCATCATCATATCAAGGGAATAAAACATATCATCATATCAAGGGAATAAAACATATCATCATCATATCAAGGGAAATATACATATCATCATGATATCAAGGGAATATAACATCATCATCATATATCAAGGGAATAAACATATCATCATATCAAGGGAATAAACATATCATCATCATATCAAGGGAATAAAACATCATCATCATATCAAGGGAATACAACATATCATCATCATATCAGGAATAAACATATCATCATCATATCAAGGAATATAACATATCATCATCATATCAAGGAATAAAACATATCATCGTCATATCAAGGGATATAACATATCATCATATCAAGGGAATACAACTATCATTCATCATATCAAGGCGAATAAAACATATCATCATCATATCAAGGGAATAAAACATATCATCATCATATCAAGGAATATAACATATCATCATCATTCATATCAAGGGAATATAACATATCATCATCATCTATCAAGGGAATAAAACATCATCATCATATCAAGGGAATAAAACATATTCATCATCACAATATCAAGGGAACATAACATATCATCATCATTCATATCAAGGAAAAAAACATATCATCATATCAAGGAATATAAGATATATCAAGGGAATATACATAATACGAGAGTGGTGGAATCAGCCTGCATTATATTCTGTCTCACTTCAAATAACGTTGCTGGTTCATCGGCCTGCAGTTATATTCAGTCTCACTATAAAAAAAAAATGTTGTGTGTCCGTCGACCTGCAGCATGTTTAGTCTCACAATGAACAACGTTGTGGGTTCGTCAGCCTGCAGCATTTTCAATCTCACTTTAAAAACGTTGTGGTCATCGGCCTGCAGCATTTTCAGTCTCACTATAAACCACGTTGAGGTTCATCGACCAGCAGTATGTTCAGTCTCACTATAAACCACGTTGAGGGTTCATCGACCAGCAGTATGTTCAGTCTCACTATAAACCACGTTGAGGGTTCATCGACCAGCAGTATGTTCATCTCACAAAAGAAACAAGGTTCAAGGTTCGTCGGCCTGCAGCATGGTTCCGTCTAAATAAACAGCGTTGCGTGTTCGTCGACGTGCAGCATGATCTGTCTCACCTTAAACAATGTTGTGGGTCGTCGGCCTGCAGTATGTTTAGTCTCACTTTAAACAACATTGTGGGTTTGTCGATCTGCAGCATGATCTGTCTCACCTTAAACAATTGTTGTGGTTCGTCGGCCTGCAGTATGTTAGTCTCACTTTAAAACAACATTGTGGGTTTGTCGATCTGCAGCATGTTCTGTCTCACCTTAAACAATGTTGTGGCGTTCGTCGGCCTGCAGTATGTTTAGTCTCACTTTAAACAACATTGTGGGTTTGTCGATCTGCAGCATGTTTCTGTCTCACCTTAAACAATGTTTGGGTTCGTCGGCCTGCATTATGTTTAGTCTCACTTTAAACAACATTGTGGGTTTGTCGCATCTGCAGCATGATCTGTCTCACCTTAAAACAATGTTGTGGGTTCGTCGGCCTGCAGTATGTTTAGTCTCACTTTAAACAACATTGGGTTTGTCGATCTGCAGCATGATCTGTCTCACCTTAAACAATGTTGTGGGTTCGTCGGCCTGCAGTATGTTTAGTCTCACTTTAAACAACATTGTGGGTTCGTCAGCCTGCAGCATTTTCAGTCTCACTTTAAAAAACGTTGTGGTTTCATCGGCCTGCAGCATTTTCAGTCTCACTATAAACCACGTTGAGGGTTCATCGACCAGCAGTATGTTCAGTCTCACTATAAACCACGTTGAGGGTTCATCGACCAGCAGTATGTTCAGTCTCACTATAAACCACGTTGAGGGTTCATCGACCAGCAGTATGTTCAGTCTCACTATAAACCACGTTGAGGGTCATCGACCACAGTATGTTCAGTCTCACTATAAACCACGTTGAGGTTCATCGACCAGCAGTATGTTCAGTCTCACAAAAGAAACAAGGTTCAAGGTTCGTCGGCCTGCAGCATGTTCCGTCTAAATAAACAGCGTTCGTGGTTCGGTCGACGTGCAGCATGATCTGTCTCACCTTAAACAATGTTGTGGGTTCGTCGGCCTGCAGTATGTTTAGTCTCACTTTAAACAACATTGTGGTTGTCGATCTGCATTATGTTTAGTCTCACTTTAAACAACATTGTGGGTTTGTCGATCTGCAGCATGATCTGTCTCACCTTCAACAATGTTGTGGGTTCGTCGGCCTGCAGTATGTTTAGTCTCACTTTAAACAACATTGTGGTTTGTCGATCTGCAGCATGATCTGTCTCACCTTAAACAATGTTGTGGGTTCGTCGGCCTGCAGTATGTTTAGTCTCACTTTAAACAACATTGTGGGTTTGTCGATCTGCAGCATGATCTGTCTCACCTTAAACAATGTTGTGGGTTCGTCGGCCTGCATTATGTTTAGTCTCACTTTAAACAACATTGTGGGTTTGTCGATCTGCAGCATGATCTGTCTCACCTTAAGCAATGTTGTGGGTTCGTCGGCCTGCAGTATGTTTAGTCTCACTTTAAACAACATTGTGGGTTTGGCGATCTGCAGCATGATCTGTCTCACCTTAAACAATGTTGTGGGTTCGTCGGCCTGCAGTATGTTTAGTCTCACTTTAAACAACATTGTGGTGTTGGCGATCTGCAGCATGATCTGTCTCATCTTAAATAATGTTGTGGGTTCGTCGGCCTGCAGTATGTTTAGTCTCACTTTAAACAAAATTTGGGTTTGTCAATCTGCAGCATGATCTGTCTCACCTTAAACAATGTTGTGGGTTCGTCGGCCTGCAGTATGTTTAGTCTCACTTTAAACAACATTGTGGGTTTGTCGATCTGCAGCATGATCTGTCTCACCTTAAACAATGTTGTGGGTTCGGCGGCCTGCAGTATGTTTAGTCTCACTTTAAACAACATTGTGGGTTGTCAATCTGCAGCATGATCTGTCTCACCTTAAACAATGTTGTGGGTTCGTCGGCCTGCATCATGTTTAGTCTCACTTTAAACAAACAATGTTGTGCGATCGTCGACCTGCAGCATGTTCAGTCTCACCTCAAACAATGTTGTGGGTTCGTCGGCCTGCATCATGTTTAGTCTCACTTTAAACAACATTGTGGGTTTGTCGATCTGCAGTATGTTTAGTCTCACTTTAAACAACATTGTGGGTTTGTCAATCTGCAGCATGATCTGTCTCACCTTAAACAATGTTGTGGGTTCGTCGGCCTGCATCATGTTTAGTCTCACTTTAAACAAACAACATTGTGCGATCGTCGACCTGCAACATGTTCAGTCTCACCTTAAAACAATGTTGTGGGTTCGTCGGCATGCATCATGTTTAGTCTCACTTTAAACAACATTGTGGTTTGTCGATCTGCAGCATGATGTGTCTCTCCTTAAACAATGTTGTGGGTCGTCGGCCTGCATCATGTTTAGTCTCACTTTAAACAACATTGTGGGTTTGTCGATCTGCAGCATGATCTGTCTCTCCTTAAACAATGTTGTGGGTTTCGTCGGCCTGCATCATGTTCAGTCTCACCTTAAACAATGTTGTGGTTCGTCGGCCTGCATCATGTTTAGTCTCACTTTAAACAAACAATGTTGTGCGATCGTCGACCTGCAGCATGTTCAGTCTCACCTCAAACAATGTGTGTGGTTCGTCGGCCTGCATCATGTTTAGTCTCACTTTAAACAACATTGTGGGTTTGTCGATCTGCAGTATGTTTAGTCTCACTTTAAACAACATGTGGGTTTGTCAATCTGCAGCATGATCTGTCTCACCTTAAACAATGTTGTGGGTTCGTCGGCCTGCATCATGTTTAGTCTCACTTTAAACAAACAACATTGTGCGATCGTCGACCTGCAACATGTTCAGTCTCACCTTAAACAATGTTGTGGGTTCGTCGGCATGCATCATGTTTAGTCTCACTTTAAACAACATTGTGGGTTTGTCGATCTGCAGCATGATCTGTCTCTCCTTAAACAATGTTGTGGGTTCGTCGGCCTGCATCATGTTTAGTCTCACTTTAAACAACAATGTTGTGCGATCGTCGACCTGCCAGCATGTTCAGTCTCACTCAAACAATGTGTGGTTCGTCGGCCTGCATCATGTTTAGTCTCACTTTAAACAACATTGGGGTTTGTCAATCTGCAGCATGATCTGTCTCACCTTAAACAATGTTGTGGGTTCGTCGGCCTGCATCATGTTTAGTCTCACTTTAAACAAACAACATTTGCGATCGTCGACCTGCAACATGTTCAGTCTCACCTTAAACAATGTTGTGGGTTCGTCGGCCTGCATCATGTTTAGTCTCACTTTAAACAACATTGTGGTTGTCGATCTGCAGCATGATCTGTCTCTCCTTAACAATGTTGTGGGTTCGTCGGCCTGCATCATGTTTAGTCTCAATTTAAACAACATTGTGGGTTTGTCGATCTGCAGCATGATCTGTCTCTCCTTAAACAAGTTGTGGGTTCGTCGGCCTGCATCATTGTCAGTCTCACTTTAAACAAAACAACGTTGTGCGATCGTCAACCTGCAGCATGTTCAGTCTCACCTTAAACAACATTGTGGGTTCGTCGGCCTGCATCATGTTCAGTCTCACTTAAACAATGTTGTGGGTTCGTCGGCCTGCATCATGTTTAGTCTCACTTAAACAAACAACGTTGTGCGATCGTCAACCTGCAGCATGTTCAGTCTCATCTTAAACAACATTGTGGGTTCGTCAACCTGCAGCATGTTCAGTCTCACCTTAAACAACATTGTGGGTTCATCAACCTGCAGCATGTTCAGTCTCATCTTAAACAATGTTGGGGTTCGTCAGCCTGCAGCATGTTCAGTCTCATCTTAAACAATGTTGTGGTTCGTCAACCTGCAGCATGTTCAGTCTCATCTTAAACAATGTTGTGGTTCGTCAACCTGCAGCATGTTCAGTCTCATCTTAAACAACATTGTGGGTTCGTCAACCTGCAGCATGTTCAGTCTCACCTTTAAACAACATTGTGGGTTCGTCAACCTGCAGCATGTTCAGTCTCATCTTAAACAACATTGTGGGTTCGTCAACCTGCAGCATGTTCAGTCTCATCTTAAACAATGTTGTGGGTTCGTCAGCCTGCAGCATGTTTCAGTCTCACTTAAACAATGTTGTGGGTTCGTCAGCCTGCAGTATGTTCTGTCTCTAAATAAACAGCGTTGCGTGTTCGTCGACGTACAGCATGTCCATTCTCATAACCTTAAACAATGTTGTGGGCTTGTCGGCATGCAGCATGTTCAGTCTATCTTAAACAACATTGTGGGTTCGTCGGCATGCAGCATGTTCAGTCTCATCTTAAACAACATTGTGGGTTCGTCGGCATGCAGCATGTTCAGTCTCATCTTAAACAACATTGTGGGTTTGTTGGCATGCAGCATGTTCAGTCTCATCTTAAACAATGTTGTGGGTTCGTCGGCATGCAGCATGTTCAGTCTCATCTTAAACAATGTTGTGGGTTCGTCGGCATGCAGCATGTTCAGTCTCATCTTAAACAATGTTGTGGGTTCGTCAGCCTGCAGTATGTTCTGTCTCTAAATAAACAGCGTTGCATGTCGTCGACGTACAGCATGTCCATTCTCATAACCTTAAACAATGTTGTGGGCTTGTCGGCATGCAGCATGTTCAGTCTCATCTTAAACACATATGTGGGTTCGTCGGCATGCAGCATGTTCAGTCTCATCTTAAACAACATTGTGGGTTCGTCGGCATGCAGCATGTTCAGTCTCATCTTAAACAACATTGTGGTTTGTTGGCATGCAGCATGTTCAGTCTCATCTTAAAACAACATTGTGGGTTCGCGGCATGCAGCATGTTCAGTCTCATCTTAAACAACATTGTGGGTTCGTCGGCATGCAGCATGTTCAGTCTCATCTTAAACAACATTGTGGGTTCGGCGGCATGCAGCATGTTCAGTTCATCTTTAAACAATGTTGTGGGTTCGTCGGCCTGCAGTATGTTCAGTCTCATCTTAAACAATGTTGTGGGTTCGTCGCCTGCGAGCTGTATGTTCAGTCTCACCTTAAACAACGTGGGTTTATCGGCCTGCAGTATGTTCTGTCTCACCTTAAACAACGTGGGTTTATCGGCCTGCAGTATGTTCAGTCTCACCTTAAACAAAGTGGGTTTATCGGCCTGCATCATATTTAGTCTTACCTTCAACAACATTGTGGGTTTGTCGGCCTGCATCATATTTAGTCTCACCTTCAACAACATTGTGGGTTTGTCAATCTGCATCATGTTCTGTCTCTCTATAAACAATGTTGTGGGTTCGTCGGCCTGCATCATGTTGTCTCACTTTAAACAACGTTGTGGGTTCGTCGGCCTGCATCATGTTCTGTCTCATCTTAAACAATGTTGTGGGTTCATCGGCCTGCAGTATGTTCAGTCTCATCTTAAACAATGTTGTGGGTTCGTCGGCCTGCAGTATGTTCAGTCTCACCTTAAACAACGTGGGTTTATCGGCCTGCATCATGTTTAGTCTCACCTTCAACAACATTGTGGGTTTGTCGGCCTGCATCATGTTCTGTCTCTCTATAAACAACGTTGTGGGTTCCTCGCCTGCATCATGTTGTCTCACTTTAAACAACGTTGTGGGTTCGTCGGCCTGCATCATGTTCAGTCTCATCTTAAACAACATTGTGGGTTCGTCGGCATGCAGGCATGTTCAGTCTCATCTTAAACAACATTGTGGGTTCGTCGGCATGCAGCATGTTCAGTCTCATCTTAAACAACATTGTGGGTTCGTTCGGCATGCAGCATGTTCAGTCTCTCTTAAACAACATTGTGGGTTCGTGCGGCATGCAGCATGTTCAGTCTCATCTTAAACAACATTGTGGGTTCGTCGGCATGCAGCATTGTTCGTCTCATCTTAAACACATTTGTGGGTTGTTGCATGCATGCATGTTCAGTCTCATCTTAAACAATGTTGTGGGGTTCGTCGGCCTGCAGTATGTTCAGTCTCACCTTAAACAACGTGGGTTTATCGGCCTGCATCATATTTAGTCTCACTTCAACAACATTGTGGGTTTGTCGGCCTGCATTCATGTTCTGTCTCTCTATAAACAACGTTGTGGGTTCGTCGGCCTGCATCATGTTGTCTCACTTTAAACAACGTTGTGGGTTCGTCGGCCTGCATCATTGTTCTGTCTCATTCTTAAACAATGTTGTGGGTTCTCGGCCTTGCAGTATGTTCAGTCTCATCTTAAACAATGTTGTGGTTCGTCGGCCTGCAGTATGTTCAGTCTCACCTTAAACAACGTGGGTTTATCGGCCTGCATCATATTTAGTCTTACCTTCAACAACATTGTGGGTTTGTCGGCCTGCATCATATTTAGTCTCACCTTCAACAACATTGTGGGTTTGTCAATCTGCATCATGTTCTGTCTCTCTATA
>CM068962.1:505535-515821 GCA_035128595.1 Eptatretus atami
TGTGTGTCAGCATTTTTCGTCTCTGCTGGCAATAAAAACGAAAGCACGAAACAAAATGGAAGCCGAAACAGATTTGACATGTGCTTTGAGTGGTACGGCACCTCAATTGGCAGGGTTAGTCACAAAAAAACGAGTGCAACTTTCCCATTCAATGATTGAATTACCTGGTCTTATGTCCCATCTATCCTATCCTTTCATTTGTGATTGGTGTTGAATGAAAATCATCTTATGCCGACCGCTTGAAAAATTACAACTTCTTTAAGTTTTTAGGCCACTTCAGGTTAAGGCTGGGTAATCGGGTGAGCAGTGCTGTTCCAGGTGGGTAATGGAAGTTAGTGGGTTGAGAACCCCTGGGACTCTTGGCCCTGGTACACTGAATCCTGTGGAAAGGCGGTTCCAGTCAATCAGCCTGCTTTCTCACCATAGAAAGCAAACCTGACTGAGTAACTTTTGTTCATTTCGTAAGGCTCGTAAAAAGTGTGTCCATCCAAAGGTAAGCAAGAAAACATCATCTTTCAAAACTCAAGGCTGAACTTTCCAACCAGTCCCATTCCTGCAAGTCATGGTGGTCCATGTTGTCAAGTCTGTCTCTTTCCCATGGTCCTTCTCCATCCCTCCCTCAACTCAAATGGAAGTACTGAAGACTCTGCCTGAGATAAAGCAGGTCTAAACTGTTTGCCTCCGAATCTCGTGTACCCAACCTGTCCCATTCTGTCCTCATTGTCTATTGGACTCTGCTGTTCTCACCTGAGAAGGCAGAGAAAGTTCTGTCTGGCCTTGAACTCGCTTCGACGAGGGGCCCAAATGTCATCAGTACCCACGTTCTCAAATTCTGCTCTCCTATTCCTGCTTCTCCTCTATCTGTCATATTCAGTCTGCCTTTTACCTTTGGTCAACTCCCATCTGCACGGAAGACAGAAAACATCACACATCCAGAAGGGTGCAAAACCAGACCCGATAAACTATAGGCCAATGAGCTTGCTTCCAATTACAAGCAAAGTCATAAAATCCATCATTGCTTATGATGTAATCTTTCCTGCTTTCAGTCTGATCTCTATCAGATTGGATTCTGTCCTGGTCACTCAACTCTGGACATATTTCTGCTCCTCGCTCAGTAATGGTTGGAGGCACTCAATCTCAAATCAGAAATTACAACTCTCTCCCTGGACATTTCTGATTTGCTGGCATTTGATACAGTCTGGCATCGTGATTTGCTTACCGAGCTCTCTGTTTGTGTCATAGATGGCCACCTTCATTCCTGGATTGCTGAAATCCTCCACTCATGCTGTCCACATGTTGCCATCAATGGAACAATCTCCTCACCTCTGCCAGTGTAGGCTGGAGCTCCTCAATGTTTTACCTCAAAAAGAATTGGCTTGTTGAATTCAGGGACCTGAATTATATATCCTCTTCAAATTTCAAGTCAATTCGATGAAAATTGCGAATTTCAGAAATACCTTATTTGTTGACCTTGAGCTTATGTTGACCTTTTGGTCTAAGTTGACCTCAAAAATAATTGCCTGGTTGAATTCAGTGACCTGAAATATAAATCCTCTTCAAATTTCAAGTCAATCGGATGAAAATTGAGGATTTTAGAAATCTTACCGAAGTTGTTGACCTTTGGCATATGTTGACCTTTTGACCTCAAAAACAACAGGCTTCTTCCTTATGCCAAATTATACCATGTGGTGAAGGTTCGTGAAGATCGGTTGAAAATTGTGACCTGTAGGCGGCAAACAGACAGACAAACAGACAGACAAGCGTAGGGGACATGGTAGTCGATCAAGTGAATTTAGTCGATTTTTCAGCCGTTACTAGCCAACAAAAGCGCTTGGCAACGGTTCTTTCTCACACATAACTAGGACATACCATGAACCTACCATACCAGTTTCATGCATATTGGCTGCTCTTAGAGCACCCTTATTCTGGACATTTCCATCTGTCTGTCTGTCGCGAAACTTTGGTCAAGCCTAGGGGCTAAACCACTCAACCGATTCCAATGAAATTTGGTAGGTAGGACCAATATTTCTGGGAATCGTGTGCTTTCGAATATGGACCCGGGCCCTAGCAACGGCATAGCAACGGCCCTTTAAAGTGGTCAAAAAATCGAAAGAAAAAAAATCGAAAAATCGAAGCTTAGAATTCTGTGCGCAATCTATCTAGCTCCCTTCCTGCCAATTTGCAGCCCTAACAAAAAATATTTGTAGGAGGAGATAGGTTTTGGGCGAGTACATGTCGAACATTTCAGAAACGGTTAATTGCGAATATCTCTAAGAGAAAGAGTCTGATTTTGATGAAACTTGGGTGAAATGTGTACAATGTGGCTAGCATGTACACAAAATGAATGGTTGCTATGCACACCTCCGTTGCTTGGCAACAGCTAAAATACTTTACGTACATCGTACACTTTTGTGGACTGTACAAAAAAATTAATACCTCCGAAACTGGACCTCCGAGGACCTGTTTTTTGTGCCCAAGGAGAATGTCTTACAGCATCATATAAAAAATAAAATCTTTAGCGAATAGATAAATGGAATTACCAGGGCTGCCATTGTTAGAGTCTCTTTGGAACATGCCTGAAATTTCACAAGGCGGGTTTCTGGGCGCAAACTAAGAGGGCTGTGATAATCATATTTATTGTGCTAAATTGATTGAAAGCATGTACATGAATATCGGCTGGTCGCGTCGGCCAGCTTTCCATCTAGAGCGAGCAGCCATGTCGCCTACCGGCTTGTCTGACTCATAGTCTCTGAGATATAATGAACTTCGTTTTTTTATTGTTTTCGACCAGGGTTCATTCAAAGTCTATCTTCTCCGACAGTTTCATAGGATCGGCTGGAATTTTTTGACAATATGGCTGAATGTACTGCCCACAGTCACTCGTGGCTGTGGGCTGTGGGCAGTGGGCAGTCACTTTGATTTTCGAAAAAACAATTTTTTTATGATTTTAAAAAAATTTCAAAGTCCCATTGCTAGGCAACGGTGGGGTCCATAGCAACGGTTCTCATTTGCACACAACTAGGTCATGGTATGAACCTACCAACCAAGTTTCATCGAAATCGCCATTGTATTAACGGAGCACTGGACCGAACAGACATACATACATACAGACAAGCACAGACAGCAGACAAACATATCGACGGAAATACTGATAATAAGGGAAGAAAAAAAATCTCAAAAAAAATTTTTTTCGACTAGATCGACTACCCAACAGAAAACAAAATCGACTAACCAATATACTTGAAAAATCTTCGATTTGCAAGAATCAAAACAAAGAAGACACAGATAGAGGTGAAAACATAATCTCCTTCACCTTTGGTGGCAGAGGTAATAAAAATGTTGTTGTTTGCCAACACAAATGCCAACAAAAATTACACAAACACCACACAAAAGAAGTCCTGGCGAGGGGTCTGCAATCTCTGATTGCTCATTTTCTCACTTCATTTGGAGTGTCTGTTGCCTGTTGGTGTAATTGTGCATTTCATTTGTTGTGGGATTGAGACAGAAAGATGTCAAAAGATGTCATGATGGCAATCCGTAAAAGGACCGCAGTGTTGGATTGTGGTGTCATTCCTACCTCGTCATTCCGTCATTTTTTCCCACCTTGTTACCTCCACCACTGAAAGTTGATGGAAGTTATGTTTTCACCCCTGTCTGTCTGTTTGTTACTTGTGAATATTGAATATTTTTCCAAGTATACTGGTTGGTCTTGTGCATTATTACTCGGCGTAAATGTTTTTGCCAAGTATGTTGGTCTGTCGCATTTGTCTGTCTGTCTGTCTGTCTGTCTGTCGCATTTGTCTGTCGCATTTGGCTGTCGCATTTGTCTGTCTGTCACCCTATTTTTGGCAAGTTTTCAAGCAATTGTTCTGAAATATTTTGTGTGTGTCGTTCACCAGCTAAGGACAGCAACATTTAATTTTGGTGAAGATCCGGATCCGGATCTGGATCTGAGAATTTTAAAAGTGATTCTTCACCATTGAGAAATAAGGCCAAAAACGATTGACATATTGCACGATATCTCAAATGGATACACACGAAATTTGGGAGACAGATTTGGAGTGCCAATACAAAAATTTATTCAATTTTGGTGAAGATCCGAATCCAGATGTGGATACAAGAATTATATATTTTTCAAACTGATTCTTCACCATTGAGAGATGGGGCTAAAAACAATATTGCATGATGTCTCAAAAAGTTGTGGATGGATTCGGATGAAACTTGGTGGACACAGCTTGGGGTGTGTGAAAAGGACTAATTGATTCGATTTTGGTGAAGATTCAAATCCAGATCTGGATAGGAGAGTGTTTATAAGCGATTCTTCACCATTGAGAGATGTAGACAAAAACTATGTATAGCATGCTATCTCTAAAAGTTGTGGACGACTTGTGACAAAACGAGGTGGAAGAGTTGGTTAGGTGACGAGAACAAGCCGATTCGATTTTGGTTAAGGTCCGGATTCAGATCCGACTTTTCAGTGGGATATAAAATTTAGACTGTTCAGCCTGGCGGAAGTATGCACTCAAACTGAGTGCCGGTCTGTTTCTTCAAGTGTCACTGAGTGATTTTTCATGCGTCTGTCTGTCATATGATGTTTGGCCACAGTTTACAGGCAATCGTTCGGAAATTTTTTGTGTATGTAGGTGACCAGCCAAGGTCAGCAACGCTCAATTTTGGTGAAGATCCGAATCCATATCTGAGAATTTTCAAAGTGATTCTTCACCCTTGAGAGATAGAGCCAAAAACGATATATAGCACAATATCTCAAAAGGTTATGGATGGATTCGGACGAAACTTGGGGGATAGGTTGGGTGTGTGACAAGGACGAATTGATTCAATTTCGGTAGAGATCCGAATCCGGATTCGGACACGTGAATTATTTAATTTCGAAGTGATTCTTCACCATTGAGCGACGGCCCTAAAAATATATAATGCACGATATCTCAAAAGGTTATGGACGGATTCGGACGATACTTTGTGGACAGGTTGGGTGTGTGGCAAGGACAAATTGATTCAATTTTGGTGACGATTCGAATCCCAATCCAGATATGAGAAAATTTTAAGTGATTCTTCACCACTGTGAGATAGGGCCAAAAACTATGTACAGCGTGATATCTCAAAAAGTTGTGGACGAGTTATGACAAAACTAGGTGGATGAGTTGGTTCGAGGACATGAACAAGCCAATTAGATCTTGGATCAGGTCAGCAGATCCAGCCTATCAGTGGGATACAAAAACGTAAACTGTTCAGCCTGGGGAGCTACGTGTTCTTCTGAGTGCCGTTCTAATCATATTGATGTGACGGACATCGACCAGGAGTTTGGACGATACAGTCAGTCTTACTGCTTTTTCTTTCAATGAGGTAAGTGCCAAAACACCTTGCCTGTAATGGCTGACCCCGAATTGAAAGCAACACCAAAACCTTGCTACGAGGACCAAATTCCCTGTCCATGGAATACCTATCATGACTAGCTTTAATTACTTCTGCTACCGAAGGTGAAGGAGGTTATGTTTTCACCCTTTTCTGTCTGTTTGCTTCTTTGTTTGTTTGTGTGCAGGATATCTCAAAAAGTTGTGGACGGATCCAGATAAAATTAGACACTAGAATGTTTTAAGTGATTCTTCACCATTGAGAGATGGGGCCAAAAATGATTCATAGCACGATATCTCAAAAAGTTGTAGATGGATTCGGATGAAACGTGGTGGACATGTCGGGTGTGTGACATGGAAGAATTTATTCAATTTTGGTGAAGATCTGAATCTGGATACGAGAATTATTTAATTTCCAAAGTGATTCTTCACCGTTGAGAGATAGGGCCAAAAATGATGTAGTACTCTATAGCATGATATTTCAAAAATGTATTGGGCCTGATATGTTCTCATGGATCAGGCATTACGTGGTGGATGTATGAGCTCTACCGAGTGCCTTTCTAGTTTTGTCCTGCGATCCTTTCAAGTTCTCGCTTGCTATTTCACATGCCTTTGCTTGCCTACATCTGAAATCAAGGACATATTCCAGCAAATTTAACTGTGACTTCTCATTGAGCCACTGTTCCTTCAAAAGCTTCAATGGTCCTCGCACAGTGTATCCAAACACTAGTTCAAAGGGACTGAATCCCAACGACTCCTGAACTGACTCTGACAGCAAACAACAATAAATGTACTCCTTCATCCCAATCCTTGTCACACTCAATCATGTAAGTCTTAATCATGTTTTTCATAGTCTGGTGGAACCTTTCCAAAGCCCCTTGTGACTAGATGGTATGCACTTGACTTAACCTGTTTCACTCCCAACTGGTGCCAAACCTGTTGAATTTGGGGCCACAAATTTTTAGGGGTATCACCTCTGGTAACCTCATGGAAGTCAGCATATGAGTCAGCATGTATTGATTACCCGCCTTAGTCTTGGGAAAGGGACCAACACAATCAATGATGCCCCGACTGAAGGGTTCATCAAAAGCCGGAATGGGTTTTAACGGTGCCGAAGGAATTTTTCGATTCGGTTTTCCTACCGTTTGGCATGAGTGACAGAATTTACAAAACTCCACATCATGTCGCAAGCCTGGCCAAAAGAAATGCGTCAACATTTTGTCAAAAGTTTTGTTCACCCCAAGGTGACCTGCCAAAGGAGTCTCATGCACCAAACTCAAGATTTCATCACAATGTGGTTTCAGAATCTCAATTTGATAATGCACCTTCCATTCTTCATCTGCCGGTACGTCAGGAGGTCTCCATTTCTTTAAGAAAGACACCATCTTTCTTAAAGTAGTCAACTGGTACTTTGGTCATATCCTCCTTTGTGAGGACTCCATGAGCTAGAATTCTGAGATCAGCATCTGTAATTTGCTCTTCTCTAAGTTTCTCTCTTGTGAGACAAGACTTTTCTAATGCATTCCCAGACTTTTCTGAATGACTACCAGATTTGCCTTCTCATCCAAAAATATGACAACCACTTGTTTCACCAGCATCAAAATCATCACTGACTGGCCCATGAAAGTATCTTCCAAAGTGTACATGGGTGCTGATTCCAAATCCTTTTTCACTCTCCTCTCTTCAGAGTGTTTCCTAGATTTGGAGCGAGGGTGGATTAGGAGGAGGTATGGGATCCGGAGGGAGGGGAGGTTAAAGAAGGGAGAGGAAAGGGTGGTGTGGGTGTCTGGAGGGAGGGGAGGTGAGAGAAGGGAGGGGAAGGGGTGGGAGTCTGGAGAGAGGAGGCAAGGGGTAGGGTGGGATAAGGGAGGAGGGACCCGGCATTGCCTGATAAAGCCGGGTAGGTTTACAAGTAAGGAATATTTATTAATCCCCACTGTCTACCTTAAGCACAATAATATTAACTGAAACAGCACTCGATAGAGCACATACTGTACCGCCACCAGGCTGAACACTTTACATTTTGGATCACACTGATAGGCCGGATCTGCATTCGGACCTTAACCAAAATCGAATCGGCTTGTACTTGTCATCAACCCAACTCATTCACCTAGTTTTGTCATAATCTTGACGCATGGCTTTTTGATACATCAATACAGTATCTCATGATATACACTGATGAGCCAAAACATTATGACCACTGACAGGTGAAGTGAATAACTGATTATCTTGTGACAATGGTACCTGTCAAGGGGTGGGATATATTAGGAAGCAAGTGAACAGTCAGTTCTTGAAGTTGATGTGTTGGATGCAGGAAAAATGGGCAGAAGTAAAGACCTGAACGACTTTGACAAGGGCCAAATTGTTATGGCCAGACGACTGGGTCAGAGCATCTCTGAAACAGCAAGGCTTGTGGGGTGCTCCTGGTCAGCAGTGGTGAGTACCTACCGACAGTGGTCCGAGGAGGGACAAACCACAAACCGGCGACAGGGTGTTGGGCGCCCAAGGCTCATCGATGCGCGAGGGCAACGAAGGCTATCCCGTCTGGTCCGAAGCGACAGAAGGTCTACTGTGGAACAAGTCACAGAAAATTTTAATGGTGGGCACGGGAGGAATGTGTCGCAATCCACAGTGCATCGCACCCTGCTGCGTATCGGGCTGCGTAGCCGCAGACCGGTCAGAGTGCCCATGATGACCCCTGTCCACCGTCGAAAGAGCCTACAATGGGCATGTCAGCATCGGAACTGGACCTTGGAGCAGTGGAAGACGGTCGCCTGGTCCGATGAGTCCCGTTTTCTTTTAGATCACGTGGATAGCCGTGTACACTGTACATGTGCGCTGTTTACCTGGGGAAGTGATGGCACCAGGATTCACTGTGGGAAGACGACAAGCCGGTGGAGGGAGTGTGATGCTCTGGGCAATGTTGTGCTGGGAAACCCTGAGTCCGGCCATTCATGTGGACGTCAATTTGACATGCGTCACCATCCTAAAAATCGTTGCAGACCAGGTACACCCCTTCATGGCAATGGTATTCCCTGATGGCAGTGGCCTCTTTCAGCAGGATAATGCGCCCTGCCACACTGCACACATTGTTCGGAATGGTTTGAGGAACATGATGAAGTGTTCACGTTTGCCCTGGCCTCCAAATTCTCCAAATCTCAATCCGATTGAGCATCTGTGGGATGTGCTGGACCGACAGTCCGATCCACGGCGGCTCCACCTCGCAACTTACAGGACTGAAGGATCTGCTGCTAATGTTTTGGTGCCAGATACCACAGGACACCTTCAGGTCTTGTGGAGTCTATGCCTCGGCGGGTCGGTACTGTTTTGGTGGCACACGGAGGACCAACAGCATATTAGGCAGGTGATCATAATGTTTTAGCTCATCGGTGTATATCATTTTTGCCCCATCTCTCAATGGTGAAGAATCACTTTTTAAAAATTTTAAACTCTCCAATCCAGATCTCGTCTCCAAAATCTAATCATTTTGTCGTTGTCACATATCCAACCTGCCCACCAAATTTTGCCTGAATCTGTGCAAAACCTTTTGAGATATCCTGCTCAGTCAGACTTAATGATTGTAACACTTAATGACTTTCTTGAGAATCCCCAAATTAAATATGTACAAACGTCACAAACAACAATGCAGCTATAAGTTAACTCACAACTCTCGATGTGGCACTCAGCTCAAGCAAGCAGTTTGTACAGAAAACCCCAGCAGGTTATAAATGGGTCTAAGGTCGGTGGTGAACACAGTTGAAAGGATCTAATCCAGTGGGTGCTCACAGGATGAAGTCAACTTGGCTGTCACGTTTTATAAGTCCTCAGAAGGTGAAGTGCTCGTATCACCGAAGCATGGAGAAGAACCTTTGAATCAACTACACAAAGACTGCGTTTCTCTTTCCACTGATACGAAGGAAGAGATAATTTAGCTGGACAGAATTCCTACAGATGTAACTACATGAGGGATCCCTGATGTGTTGGCATGTGTCTCTCCAAACCATAACAAGCACACGCACACACACACACATACAACTCGTAGTCCCAGCACCCATTTGTGTACATTCCAGAGAAATGACAGAAGTAAATAGACACCTTAAATTTATTCATTTCATCCATATATAATGCAGTTTTACTCCGTGATTTGAACTAATATTGAACTATTTATTTGCAGAAACGCGTTCCTGGGTCATGTATGACAATGAACTCTGCCTCAAACCCAGGGAGCACACGACCTTTGCGATTTTCAAAGAGGATGAATTGTTGGCCAATCAGGAGGTGGAGTCAGCCAGCATCAGATAACTCAGAACCTTGGCATTCCGCCTTCTACGGTCAATCAGGTGATTGTGTAATTCACCAGTGAAGGCAAGGAATCCACAAGTTCTCGTTCTTGGTCGATCTTGGGCCATCAGAAAAGTGTCTTCGAGCTGTCAAGCGGTCCATTGAGAAAACTCCCCGTTGCAAGGCAGCAGATGTTGCAGAGGAGGTCCAAATTAGCTCAAGAACTGCCGTGTGCTACCTTCATCAACTTGGCTACTATGGGAGCGCAGCGAGGAGAAAACCTCTTCTTCGACCAGCCAACATTCAAAGGATAAAGAAGTGGGCTGACGAGAATGGCCACCAGACCCTTGGAGTTTTGACAATTGTATTTTTTCAGATGAGTCCCAATTTGCTCAATTTTCTGAGAGTGGACGCGAATGGGTCTGGAGACTTCCCAGTCAAGAGTTTTCTTTGAACCGATTGCAGCCAACTGTCAAACACGGTGGTTTCAGTGATGGTGTGGGGAGCAATCTGGAGTACTGGTCGGTCAAAGCTTGTGGAGTGTGTTGGCAACATCAACTCTACAACACACATTTCTATCCTTGAGGATGGATATCTTCCTGTCTTCTCCACGGGTCAGATGGTCAAAAACAACAC
>CM068962.1:515846-535914 GCA_035128595.1 Eptatretus atami
GATTTTGGAGTGCCATACAAAATTTATTAATTTTTGGTGAAGATCCGAATCCAGATGTGGATACAAGAATTATATATTTTTCAAACTGATTCTTCACCATTGAGAGATGGGGCTAAAACAATATTGCATGATGTCTCAAAAAGTTGTGGATGGATTCGGATGAAACTTGGTGGACACAGCTTGGGGTGTGTGAAAGGACTAATTGATTCGATTTTGGTGAAGATTCAAATCCAGATCTGGATAGGAGAGTGTTTATAAGCGATTCTTCACCATTGAGAGATGTAGACAAAAACTATGTATAGCATGCTATCTCTAAAAGTTGTGGACGACTTGTGACAAAACGAGGTGGAAGAGTTGGTTAGGTGACGAGAACAAGCCGATTCGATTTTGGTTAAGGTCCGGATTCAGATCCGACTTTTCAGTGGATATAAAATTTAGACTGTTCAGCCTGGCGGAAGTATGCACTCAAACTGAGTGCCGTTCTGTTTCTTCAAGTGTCACTGAGTGATTTTTCATGCGTCTGTCTGTCATATGATGTTTGGCCACAGTTTACAGGCAATCGTTCGGAAATTTTTTGTGTATGTAGGTGACCAGCCAAGGTCAGCAACGCTTAATTTTGGTGAAGATCCGAATCCATATCTGAGAATTTTCAAAGTGATTCTTCGCCATTGAGAGATAGAGCCAAAAAGATATATAGCACAATATCTCAAAAGGTTATGGATGGATTCGGACGAAACTTGGGGGATAGGTTGGGTGTGTGACAAGGACGAATTGATTCAATTTCGGTAGAGATCCGAATCCGGATTCGGACACGTGAATTATTTAATTTCGAAGTGATTCTTCACCATTGAGCGACGGCCCTAAAAATATATAATGCACGATATCTCAAAAGGTTATGGACGGATTCGGACGATACTTTGTGGACAGTTGGGTGTGTGGCAAGGACAAATTGATTCAATTTTGGTGACGATTCGAATCCAATCCAGATATGAGAAAATTTTAAGTGATTCTTCACCACTGTGAGATAGGGCCAAAACTATGTACAGCGTGATATCTCAAAAAGTTGTGGACGAGTTATGACAAAACTAGGTGGATGAGTTGGTTCGAGGACATGAAACAGCCAATTAGATCTTGGATCAGGTCAGCAGATCCAGCCTATCAGTGGGATACAAAAACGTAAACTGTTCAGCCTGGGGAGCTACGTGTTCTTCTGAGTGCCGTCTAATCATATTGATGTGACGGACATCGACCAGGAGTTGGACGATACAGTCGGTCTTACTGCTTTTTCTTTCAATGAGGTAAGTGCCAAAACACCTTGCCTGTAATGGCTGACCCCGAATTGAAAGCAACACCAAAACCTTGCTACGAGGACCAAATTCCCTGTCCATGGAATACCTATCATGACTAGCTTTAATTACTTCTGCTACCGAAGGTGAAGGAGGTTATGTTTTCACCCTTTTCTGTCTGTTTGCTTCTTTGTTTGTTTGTGTGCAGGATATCTCAAAAAGTTGTGGACGGATCCAGATAAATTAGACACTAGAATGTTTTAAGTGATTCTTCACCATTGAGAGATGGGGCCAAAATGATTCATAGCACGATATCTCAAAAAGTTGTAGATGGATTCGGATGAAACGTGGTGGACATGTCGGGTGTGTGACATGGAAGAATTTATTCAATTTTGGTGAAGATCTGAATCTGGATACGAAATTATTTAATTTCCAAAGTGATTCTTCACCGTTGAGGATAGGGCCAAAAATGATGTAGTACTCTATAGCATGATATTTCAAAAATGTATTGGGCCTGATATGTTCTCATGGATCAGGCATTACGTGGTGGATGTATGAGCTCTACCGAGTGCCTTTCTAGTTTTGTCCTGCGATCCTTTCAAGTTCTCGCTTGCTATTTCACATGCCTTTGCTTGCCTACATCTGAAATCAAGGACATATTCCAGCAAATTTAACTGTGACTTCTCATTGAGCCACTGTTCTTCAAAAGCTTCAATGGTCCTCGCACAGTGTATCCAAACACTAGTTCAAAGGGACTGAATCCCAACGACTCCTGAACTGACTCTGACAGCAACAACAATAAATGTACTCCTTCATCCCAATCCTTGTCACACTCAATCATGTAAGTCTTAATCATGTTTTTCATAGTCTGGTGGAACCTTTCCAAAGCCCCTTGTGACTAGATGGTATGCACTTGACTTAACCTGTTTCACTCCCAACTGGTGCCAAACCTGTTGAATTTGGGGCCACAAATTTTAGGGGTATCACCTCTGGTAACCTCATGGAAGTCAGCATATGAGTCAGCATGTATTGATTACCCGCCTTAGTCTTGGGAAAGGACCAACACAATCAATGATGCCCCGACTGAAGGGTTCATCAAAAGCCGGAATGGGTTTTAACGGTGCCGAAGGAATTTTTCGATTCGGTTTTCTACCGTTTGGCATGAGTGACAGAATTTACAAAACTCCACATCATGTCGCAAGCCTGGCCAAAGAAATGCGTCAACATTTTGTCAAAAGTTTTGTTCACCCCAAGGTGACCTGCAAAGGAGTCTCATGCACCAAACTCAAGATTTCATCACAATGTGGTTTCAGAATCTCAATTTGATAATGCACCTTCCATTCTTCATCTGCCGGTACGTCAGGAGGTCTCCATTTCTTTAAGAAAGACACCATCTTTCTTAAAGTAGTCAACTGGTACTTTGGTCATATCCTCCTTTGTGAGGACTCCATGAGCTAGAATTCTGAGATCAGCATCTGTAATTTGCTCTTCTCTAAGTTTCTCTCTTGTGAGACAAGACTTTTCTAATGCATTCCAGACTTTTCTGAATGACTACCAGATTTGCCTTCTCATCCAAAAATATGACAACCACTTGTTTCACCAGCATCAAAATCATCACTGACTGGCCCATGAAAGTATCTTCCAAAGTGTACATGGGTGCTGATTCCAAATCCTTTTTCACTTCCTCTCTTCAGAGTGTTTCCTAGATTTGGAGCGAGGGTGGATTAGGAGGAGGTATGGGATCCGGAGGGAGGGGAGGTTAAAGAAGGGAGAGGAAAGGGTGGTGTGGGTGTCTGGAGGGAGGGAGGTGAGAGAAGGGAGGGGAAGGGGTGGGAGTCTGGAGAGAGGAGGCAAGGGTAGGGTGGGATAAGGGAGGAGGGACCCGGCATTGCCTGATAAAGCCGGGTAGGTTTACAAGTAAGGAATATTTATTAATCCCCACTGTCTACCTTAAGCACAATAATATTAACTGAAACAGCACTCGATAGAGCACATACTGTACCGCCACCAGGCTGAACACTTTACATTTTGGATCACACTGATAGGCCGGATCTGCATTCGGACCTTAACCAAAATCGAATCGGCTTGTACTTGTCATCAACCCAACTCATTCACCTAGTTTTGTCATAATCTGACGCATGGCTTTTGATACATCAATACAGTATCTCATGATATACACTGATGAGCCAAAACATTATGACCATGACAGGTGAAGTGAATAACTGATTATCTGTGACAATGGTACCTGTCAAGGGGTGGGATATATTAGGAAGCAAGTGAACAGTCAGTTCTTGAAGTTGATGTGTTGGATGCAGGAAAAATGGGCAGGAGTAAAGCCTGAACGACTTTGACAAGGGCCAAATTGTTATGGCCAGACGACTGGGTCAGAGCATCTCTGAAACAGCAAGGCTTGTGGGGTGCTCCTGGTCAGCAGTGGTGAGTACCTACCGACAGTGGTCCGAGGAGGGACAACCACAAACCGGCGACAGGGTGTTGGGCGCCCAAGGCTCATCGATGCGCGAGGGCAACGAAGGCTATCCCGTCTGGTCCGAAGCGACAGAAGGTCTACTGTGGAACAAGTCACAGAAAATTTAATGGTGGGCACGGGAGGAATGTGTCGCAATCCACAGTGCATCGCACCCTGCTGCGTATCGGGCTGCGTAGCCGCAGACCGGTCAGAGTGCCCATGATGACCCCTGTCCACCGTCGAAAGAGCCTACAATGGGCATGTCAGCATCGGAACTGGACCTTGGAGCAGTGGAAGACGGTCGCCTGGTCCGATGAGTCCCATTTTCTTTTAGATCACGTGGATAGCCGTGTACACTGTACATGTGCGCTGTTTACCTGGGGAAGTGATGGCACCAGGATTCACTGTGGGAAGACGACAAGCCGGTGGAGGGAGTGTGATGCTCTGGGCAATGTTGTGCTGGAAACCCTGAGTCCGGCCATTCATGTGGACGTCAATTTGACATGCGTCACCATCCTAAAATCGTTGCAGACCAGGTACACCCCTTCATGGCAATGGTATTCCCTGATGGCAGTGGCCTCTTTCAGCAGGATAATGCGCCCTGCCACACTGCACACATTGTTCGGAATGGTTTGAGGAACATGATGAAGTGTTCACGGTGTTGCCCTGGCCTCCAAATTCTCCAAATCTCAATCCGATTGAGCATCTGTGGGATGTGCTGGACCGACAAGTCCGATCCACGGCGGCTCCACCTCGCAACTTACAGGACTTGAAGGATCTGCTGCTAATGTTTTGGTGCCAGATACCACAGGACACCTTCACGGTCTTGTGGAGTCCATGCCTCGGCGGGTCGGTACTGTTTTGGTGGCACACGGAGGACCAACAGCATATTAGGCAGGTGATCATAATGTTTTAGCTCATCGGTGTATATCATTTTTGCCCCATCTCTCAATGGTGAAGAATCACTTTTTAAAAATTTTAAACTCTCCAATCCAGATCTCGTCTCCAAAATCTAATCATTTTGTCGTTGTCACATATCCAACCTGCCCACCAAATTTTGCCTGAATCTGTGCAAAACTTTTGAGATATCCTGCTCAGTCAGACTTAATGATTGTAACACTTAATGACTTTCTTGAGAATCCCCAAATTAAATATGTACAAACGTCACAAACAACAATGCAGCTATAAGTTAACTCACAACTCTCGATGTGGCACTCAGCTCAAGCAAGCAGTTTGTACAGAAAACCCAGCAGGTTATAAATGGGTCTAAGGTCGGTGGTGAACACAGTTGAAGGATCTAATCCAGTGGGTGCTCACAGGATGAAGTCAACTTGGCTGTCACGTTTATAATCCTCAGAAGGTGAAGTGCTCGTATCACCGAAGCATGGAGAAGAACCTTTGAATCAACTACACAAAGACTGCGTTTCTCTTCCACTGATACGAAGGAAGAGATAATTTAGCTGGACAGAATTCCTACAGATGTAACTACATGAGGGATCCCTGATGTGTTGGCATGTGTCTCTCCAAACCATAACAAGCACACGCACACACACACACATACAACTCGTAGTCCCAGCACCCATTTGTGTACATTCCAGAGAAATGACAGAAGTAAATAGACACCTTAAATTTATTCATTTCATCCATATATAATGCAGTTTTACTCCGTGATTTGAACTAATATTGAACTATTTATTTGCAGAAACGCGTTCCTGGGTCATGTATGACAATGAACTCTGCCTCAAACCCAGGGAGCACACCGACCTTTGCGATTTTCAAAGAGGATGAATTGTTGGCCAATCAGGAGGTGGAGTCAGCCAGCATCAGATAACTCAGAACCTTGGCATTCCGCCTTCTACGGTCAATCAGGTTGTGTAATTCACCAGTGAAGGCAAGGAATCCACAAGTTCTCGTTCTGGTCAATCTGGGCCATCAGAAAAGTGTCTTCGAGCTGTCAAGCGGTCCATTGAGAAAACTCCCCGTTGCAAGGCAGCAGATGTTGCAAGGAGGTCCAAATTAGCTCAAGAACTGCCGTGTGCTACCTTCATCAACTTGGCTACTATGGGAGCGCAGCGAGGAGAAAACCTCTTCTTCGACCAGCCAACATTCAAAGGATAAAGAAGTGGGTGACGAGATGGCCACCAGACCCTTGGAGTTTTGACAAATTGTAATTTTTTCAGATGAGTCCCAATTTGCTCAATTTTCTGAGAGTGGACGCGAATGGGTCTGGAGACTTCCCAGTCAAGAGTTTTCTTTGAACCGATTGCAGCCAACTGTCAAACACGGTGGTTTTTCAGTGATGGTGTGGGAGCAATCTGGAGTACTGGTCGGTCAAAGCTTGTGGAGTGTGTTGGCAACATCAACTCTAAACACACATTTCTATCCTTGAGGATGGATATCTTCCTGTCTTCTCCACGGGTCAGATGGTCAAAAACACACTATGTTCATGGAAGATGGAGCTCCATGCCACACTGCAAAAAAGACCAAAGAATGGCAGGACAGAAATGGGATCAAGCGAGTCCATGGCCAAGTCAGTTCTTGAGATGAGTCCCATTGAACACCTCTGGGCCAAATTGGATCGAGCTGTGCGGAAAAAGTCCAGGAAACCAACATCATGGGCAGAATTGCTAACCCGTTTGCGTGAAGCCTGGGCAGAAATCCCACAAGTGAAAATTTCAGAACTCGTTAGTTCTATGCCTGAAAGAGTAAAAGCATTGAAATCTGCAAATGGCAAGTCTACTAAATATGAGTGTATGTATGTATTAAAATGGATCAAATGTTCTTCAAATGTTCAATAAATAATTTCTTTAAAAATCATGGCGTCTATTTACTTCTGTCATGTCTCTGTGTATGTCGATATTGCACTTGAGATTGTTTTTGTTTTTTTCTCACCTGGGTATAATGCAATGAGCTGCAGTGAGTACCCAGCATGCCTGGATCAGAGTTCCTCCACAGATGTGCCCGGCGATCACACTCGGTGGCCAACCACCTTCCACAATCAACCTTTGTGGTGGGGTTTTCAGCTTTACAGAAGCCTGTCCAATAATATGTCACCATATGTCGATAATTATCAATGATAAAGATCACATTGACAAAAAAAACATGATTAATGTTTGTGTCATAAGATTCCATTTAAGGTTACCTGAAATGAAGTTTATGTTCAGCGACATCAATGCAAACTAGATATCTGCGATCACAAAACGATGGTCAAGTGTAAGCCTACCCCGACTAGGGGCGGCTTACCCTTGGCCCGTGACCCAATGATGGCCATTTGTTTGTTTTTTTTCAGACCACCATATCATCTTGACCTTCATCATTTAGGGATAGTGTGTAAATTAGGAAAATGTGTCCCCATCCACAATCTATCCATAAAACTCAATATCATGAAAATCAGAGGAAAATTATTCAAGTAATGATCAAAACATGTTTTTTGTTGCTTGTTTCACAATCCAAACAAATTAGGTCAAGGACACTATTCAAATATCAGATGCACAACTTCAGTGCAGCTACACCATTATGATGCAAGAACATATTGAAAGGCCAAGCGGTCTTTGAGATTCCTCACTAGCAAAATTGAGCAATGACAAAAGACGTGTTTTGTTTTTTTCAGACTGCCATTTGATGTTGCCTTTAACTTGGATTGGTATGATATAAATTAGCCGTAAATGTGCATTGCTCTTGGCTATCTAGAGAGGGCAATTTTGTTCTGATGGGACAAACCTGTCGAGTTTTGGTGAAAACTGTTAAAATGTCTATAATTGGGTCATGACCTTAACATTAGGTGAAGGTCAACATAATTATGTCAACCTCACATACCTTTTATTCCCATTATTGATGCAAAATTTCATTCTGAAAGTCCCAGCTGGATCTGAGAAACAGCTCGGACATTGGCAGAAAAAAAACGGGAAAAAACCTAAATGGTGGTTTAGTACTCCTTGGGGTGTAAGACCTTGACCTTTAACCTGGAGCGGTTTGATGCAAATTGAGCACAAATGTGCCTTGCTCTAAGCTACCGAGTGAGGACTAAAGTTTGTCCAATCGGAATGAAATTGCCAAGTTATGGTGAAAAATGTTAAAATGTCTATAATTAGGTCATGACCTTAAAATTACGTCAAATTATTTTTTTAGGTCAACCCCGCATACTTTTTATTCACATCATTGATGCAAAATTGAATTCCAAAAGTGCGAGCTGGCTCCGAGATACAGCTCAGAAATTTCAGAAATGAGGAGCACAGGAAGAATAAATAAATAAATAATAATTAAAAAAAAAAACTTCTATAACTGGTGGTTTCGTATTCTTAGGGGTCGAAGAAACTCTGTGGTACCATTGAAAATAGGGGCAATACCCCTGGGTGCTGACCTGATAAAATAATGATACCGAGGAGAGAGTCAACGTGGGACGGAATCAGCAAAATGTACCAATGAACCAATGTTATGGCCCTGATATTTTCATTGTTGTGAACAAACTTTGGTACATCATGGGTGATGAAGGTTGTGGTGAAATTTCATCGAAATCGTGTGTGTATTTTCACAGAAGAAGTTGCAAGTGTTTGTAAACGGACAGACGGAGTGACAACGTGCCATCCCACAAGCTACCTGGAACTACGTTCCAGGTGAGCTAAAGGTTGGAGGCGCTAATTGTAGAAACAAACCCAACAACAGCAATTAGCCTTTCCCGAGCTGTCCTGTAGGGGGAGGCATAAAAATAGAGAAATAACACTTTTTGTACATTTGTGGTGCAACCCCTTTTGAAGTGAAGATTTTAATCATTTCCTCGTGCGTTTTATGCAATATCGACACCTCCGAGACCTCATTCTTGACCTGTCCATTTTCTCAATATCTCCAATCTAAATCTCCATTGAATGTAAACACATCTTCCTTCTTCCTATCAAAGCATTTAAAAACATTTTAAAATGCTTCACTTTCCTTACATCTCCGACAGGTCAGGTCAGGTCAGGTATGGGAGCATGTGCCAGAACAGCGCGTCGCTGCGTCCACTTTCCACCGGTATTCCAGGGGCCTCCGCTGGCCATCCCCCAGGCAGATGCCTGGCCCATCCCCATCTCCTTGAGATGCCGGTCAACCTGCTGCAACCACGAGGCACGTGGTCGGCCCATTGGCCTCCTCCACTCACGAGACTCCCTCGCTGAGAGAATCTGGTGAGCAGGATCAGCGTCAGGAAAACGAGCCAAATGTCCATACAGCCGCAACTGACGCTCACGGACTATGCAGGTAACAAATCTCATCCGAGTCTCTCTCAGCAACCGCTCGTTGGACACAAAATCCGACCAGCGAAAGCTAAGGATTCTCCGACAGGAATTTCCCACATATTCTTCTTCTTCACAAAGATTGAAACTGTCTATCAACTAAGGACAGGTAAGGCCAGACTTATTGTCAGGTCAGGCCAAATCAGATCTGCGATTTGCTACAGGTACCATGTAAACCTATACTAACCTGATTAATGGTTGGGTTGTCGGCAACTAAACCGTCTCCCGCACTAGGCTTCCTGGTGAGGAGGGTGCATGGATACGGTCACCCAGCAGGATTAAAAACAAAACCTGTCAACACAGGTCAAGCAGTCAACAAGAGTATTATGAGACTGAGGATTCGTCAGTCCTTGGGTGTCATTTCCCTGGTCTATGTATATGCTCTGACTGAGGTGAGTGATTTCACCGTGAAGGACACATTCTATGCCGCGCTCGAGTCTGATGTTGATCAGTGCTCCAGGCGAGATACACGTCTCATCTTGGGGGATTTCAATGCATCGACTGGAACTGATAAGGATGATTATGACACATGTGTTGGTCCCGATGGGTCTGGAACTGTGAACCAGAATAGCACCAAGTTCCTTGTTGACTTTGCAAGAAGTTGTCGACTTATGGTGGCTGGTTCATGGGTTCAGCGACCACGGGCTCATCGCTGGACTTGATATTCCAAAGCCGGTGATGTGGCGAATGAAATTGACAATGTGCTCGATGATGGGTGCTGGAGGATGATTCAGAACTGCAGGACCTACCGGAGTGCTCAGTTCCTCAGTGCTGACCACAGGCTTGTTGTAGTAACTCTGAAGTTGCAGCTTAAATCCAGGAGAATGGTACTATCCCAGCCTAGGCTGGATGTTAGCAGGCTCAAGGATGAGAGGGTAGCTGAGGAGTTTGCGAGCAAGCTGAGTGGGGATTTGGGGGGTGTCTGGGCATTTTTTGGAATCTTGAAGAGTTGTGGAGTGCCCTCAAGACCACGATCCTTGATGTTGCCGGTCGATGTCTTGGAACCCCCCCATCAGGCGAAGAAGAATTTTGTCTCCCAAGGGACACTGGATACCATTGACCAGAGTCGTAGGGCCTGGTTTAATGGCAGAGCAGAGCTATTCAGGGGGTTGAAGAGTAAAACTGTATGTGCACCGAGGGCGGAGAAGGATGACTATGTGTGAGGAATCTGTGAAGGGGTAGACTATAGAGTTTCACCTGTGGTCAAGTGATTCTCATCCTGCTTAAAGGAATTTGTGCATGGCGTTCCTCCAAGCCAATCGTGAGGTGTGGTGCTGTTAGAGAGGAGGGTGGTGGGCTCTTGACAGAGGAGTCCAAAGTGAATGCCCACTGGGCCGGTTACTTTGAGTGGCTGTACTAGGCTGATCCACCAGCTGTCGAGTTGGATGTCAGGGATGTTCTATCTGAATCTCCTATTGCTGACTCTCCAATCAACTGTGAATCACTTTTGTTTGTGGAAACACAGGCCGTAGTGAACCAGCTGAAATGGGGTAAAGCTCATGGGATCTGTGGCATCCATTCTGAACTTCTCAAGGCTGGTGGAAATGCTGTACTCGTGTCGTTGCATGCAGTTCTGTGTTCTGCCTGAAATACAGGCATCATCCCAACTGACTGGAAGAGGGGCCTTGTTGTCCCTCTCTGGAAGAGGAAGGGTGATCGCCAAGCCTGCAACAACTACCGAGGGGTGACGCTGCTCTCAGTGCCAGGCAAGGTCTTTGTTCGGATAATTCTTGATAGTGTTCGCCACCATCTGCTTGAGCACCAGCGTCCAGAGCAGTCAGGCTTTACACCAAAGAGGTCAACGATTGACCGTATCCTTGCTCTTCGGGTCCTCACTGAACGCAGACAAGAGTTTGGGCAAGGGCTGCTCACAGCCTATGTTGTTTCCGCAAAGCGTTCGATTAAGTGAATCGGGATGTTATCTGGAGGATTCTAGGTCTTCGTGGGGTGCCAACAAAACTGATCGATCTGATGTCTGACCTATACTATGGTACTGAGAGTGCTGTGAGATGTGGCGATACCATCTCCAACTTATTTCCGGTTGTTACTGTAGTTCTTCAGGGGTGTGTCCTGGCCCCCACACTTGTTTGTACTGGATTCTGGGGAGGATGTCGGCGAGATCAAGCTGCAGTGCATCGTTTGGGAATGTCAAGATCTCTGACCTTTATTTAGCAGATGATGCAGTCATCTTTATGGAGACGCTGGATATCCTAATGGGGTCCTCGAGGCACTGAATGAGGAGTCGGAGCCGCTGGTATTACAGGTTTCCTGGATCAAAACTAAGATCCGGCCTTTCAATGACATTTTGGATGTTGCTATCTTGTCTGTACCCATTTGTGGTGAGGATGTTGAGGTCACAAAGAAATTCACTTCAGTGATACTTCACCTCGGCAGTGATATTTATGTCCCCGCATGTTGTGAGCTAGAGGTCAATGGATGTCTGGGTCAGGCCTGGGAAGTCATGGATTCACTGGATAATGGGGTGTGGCGCTGTCAGTGTCTATGGAGGAGGACGAAAGTCCGAGTCTTTAAGTCGTTGGTGTTTCCAGTCTTGCTCTACTGATGTGAGACTTGGACTCTGACCAGGGATCTGAGATGGAGACTTAATTATTTTGGTGGCAGGTGTCTGGAGAATCCTTGGCCATCGCCGGTCAGACTGTGTGTTCAACGAGCGGTTTCTGAGAGAGACTCGGATGAGATTTGTTACCTGTATAGTCAATGAGCATCAGCTGCGGCTCTATGGACGTGTGGCTCATTTTCCTGATGCTGATCCTGCTCACCAGATTGTCTCAGCGAGGGAGCCTCGTGAGTGGGGGAGGCCAACGGGCTGATCATGTGCCTCGTGGTTGCAGCAGATTGATCTACTAACAGCAGGTTGCAGCAGCAAAAATTACGACCACCCATCGCCTGATCTTTTTCGCCATATGTCCAATCTGGGAATCTTGAGAAGTCCAGTTTGCAGAAGTTGTCTGCTCACTAAGAGAGATAGAACTAGGGGGCACTGCAGAGTGGTGTCGGGGAGGAGCTCCATCTTGTTTTATGACGTATAGCAGCTTATATAGGTTGCTCAGTGTACATGAACCCGACAAGTGGTCAATGAGTCATATCCAGAAAGAATGGTTGCCCTGCATCCCTTCCCTCTTTTGAAATGGCACCAAAGCCGATGCTGTCAAAACTCTAGCAGAGTCCAGGTGTAGTTCTTTGTGACTGGTTTGGGTAGGTACAGTGAGTAAGGGGTTAGGGGCACAAGATTTGGAAGCAGACACAGAATTGAGGTATTTGTCCGACTTATGATCAGAGTTGGCTGTGGTGCCATTTGAAGAGAAGGAAGGGGAAATAGGGGGAGCATACTCCAGAGACAGACTTGAGATGCCACCATCCTTGAGATTAGAGGAGGAAAACATGTTTGAAAGTTCAATCTTGAGGTTGGACAGATGTTTTCTAATTATCCTAAGAGTGTTGTGGGTTTTGTGCAATGATCTGAGGTTGCGTTCAGTTGGATTTATCTTCCAGGAGGAGAATGCAAGTTACTTAAAGGCAACGGACTCAGATTCAGTGTACCACGTGTGAGAGGATGGGTCTGATAATTGTAGACAAGATGGGATAAATCTGTGCATAAGGGAGCGCAGTTTTTGTCCAGATGGAAAGAAATTGATGCCACCTGGGAATTATTCAATCCTGACAATGTCAAGATTGAAGAATTCCCAGGTGGCATTCATCTCAGGGTAGGCAAAGATCGAAGACCATTCCTGAAGTAAGAACATTTGCAGTCCCTGCCAATCAGCCTGAGTGAACTGCCAGACTCTGGTTCTGAGTTAGCTCTCTGACAATAGCCATGAACAGATGTGAGGAGCAGGGGTTAGGAGGAAACTGGGAGGGGGCGAAGTGAGAGGAAAGATGGGTGTGGAGTGGTGGTGTGGAATAAGGGAGGGGTGGAGCAAGGGGAAAGTTGGGAGTGGTGGGATGAGGAAAGGGGGCAGGGAAAGGAGTAAGATGGGATCAACCTGCCACAGTCATCAACCTGCCCGATTTCATGATGCTCTCGTGAACACTCATATTTCAGCCACTTTTCCCACGGCCATCCACATGTGTGCACTGGCGTGACGACTCTTTGCAGGAAACGCCACTCAGGCCTTTCGCCAGAAATGCCAGTTAGCTAAGCCCAGGAAGAACATTTACGGTTTGTGTAACTCCACTCAGACAACCATCAATCACGACAGCCAAGGGTGTGTATTACCTACTTACATCTGGCATTATCCACCTACACTTGTACAAATGTCAAGAATTTGTCCAGCATGCAATTTATGTTGGTCTGTGCAGCAAACAAGGAAAGGTATCAAAACGATTCGAATGTTGCAAAGTGAAATGTCAATGACTGACCTTGGACTTGTCATTACAGTGAGGTTGCACAGCATCAAGGAGCAATTAATGATGAGTTCATATTGCTGGAAAAGTTTCTAATTTTATATAAAATGTAATGTTCTTGACAACGAATGTAATAGTTAAGCTAACAACGGGAAGTCGAGTCAAAGTAATCAATTTCACATGAGTAAAGCCATATTGTAGCACATCATGTTCATTCGCAGCAACAGTTACGGGAGATACCTTTTACACACTGTCGGGGTTCCTGCCATTTGTTTGACTTTGTTTTATGTACAATCAGTAAGGAGTGATCATTTTTCTTTGAAAACTGAATAAATTGAGAAAAAGTAATTTACCTGCCAAGGGTGACTACCAGAGTTTGCCACTTGTCCACCAATTATACGAGGAAGAAGTATTCTTGATGTTCCACAAGAGAGTGATGAAATGGATGATGTGAGATTGGAGGAAACAAACGAAGGCTCAAAAGATGGACTTTCTTGCTGGATAATTTCACTTTCCGACAGAAGCGTTTCATCTGAAATGATCAACATATTCTTATACCTTCAGCTCGAGTTTGTATCGAATAGCACAAGGGTGAGAAATTGCTTTGCAATGCATGTCCCCCACCGATGTGATATTATAAATAACCCGAAGTGGACACTTGAAGCAAAAACATGTGTGAAACCGGGGTGACAATTCATAGCTGGATCAGGATTCTAACTCCGGCTAGACAGAGAGGTGAGTGTGCATACCTACAGGCCATCCACTAGCATCCTTTAATTATGCTATTCACACAAAAGTGAAATGAATGAAGGTTTTTGTGTGCCAGTTCGGTTTTAGCCAGACGATTCACACATCCAATTATTTGGGCGGTGTAAAATGGTGCATTCGGTGCTGGAAATAACAAAAATTACCCGATGTACATACATGATGTAGAAACATGTGTATGGCTTATGTACATCGATACTAATAAGTCTGGGTTTGTGTGTTTGTTTTTTTCATAAAACATAATATTATATCTCTGCTAACTCCCCTGCCCTCACCCGTCTGTCTCTGTCCTCCTCTGTCCCATCCTTGCTCCCCCCCCCCCCCCCACCTCTAACAAGGCAGCACCATCCCACATATCTCTCTCCTCTCTCCAGACATGTCTGGGTGTCGTTTTGTCTCTGGACAGTATTTGTTTTCAGACTGCGTTTATCTGAGGGCAGCATTCATTGTATGACCAGTACAAAATGGATTTCAGACATTATTTTGTTTCCATCTTCACTGTTATTCCATTCAGAATCATTTTGATGAGACAGTATGAATCGTAATTAACGCTCCACCGCACGTCTACCTCCCCTTCCTCTCATCTCACACTGTATTCCCTTACCCACCCTCCTCCCTCTCTTTCCCTCCACCACTCTCTTTCCCCTCCCCTCTCTTCCCCCTGCTCACCTCTCTTTCCGCCTCCACCCCTCCTTTCGTATTCCCATCAGCGAAGCAATGGGTTGTATTTGCTCGTATATATACATCGTTATATACCTGGGATCATTCCAATTGCACTGGGCCATGGACTAACACCCCAGCCTGAGGCCTGCCGGTCTGTGCTGCTTCATGCAATGGCGGCACATGATTTTATTGGGGTGGAGAACAAAGTTCATCTCTCTGCAGTTCAAAAGTTATGATTGGAGGGGTAACAGAGTTGTGTACATTTCAATTTCTTCAGTTAGATATGCGACTGATGTTTCCAGGCATCTTTCACATATGACATTCTTCCAAAGGCAGACGCCCTACCTCAATATTTAACTTTGGAATGAATCCTTCACACGGCAGCTGTTTGAACAGTCACATCGCTCATTGCTACCACTTGACAAATGTGGCCATCTGAGAATGCCATCAAATGTGGTTGACCCATCACGATTTGTGACCGCCATGTAGAAAATCAGAGCTGTTCAAATGTTGGAATGTGAGGCTGCACAAAATCATGGCGCGAGCTCACCAAGATCGTTTGTTACCTCCACCACCGAAAGTGGACGGAGGTTGTTTACAACCCTGTCTGGTTGTCTAACTGTTTGTCTGTGAGCAGGATATTTCAACAAGTTAGATTCGGACAAAATTTGGTGGACAGGTTAGTTGTGTGACAAGGACGAATTGGTTCGATTTTATTGAAGATCCGAATCCGGATCTGGATCCGAGAATATTTAAAGTGACTCTTCACCATTGAGAGATGGGACCAAAAACGATATATAGTACAGCACGATATCTCAAAAGGTTATGGACGAGTTATGATAAAACTAGGTGGATGAGTTGGTTCGGTGACGAGAACAAGCAGATTCGATTTTGGTTCAGGTCAAGATGTAGATCCGACCTATCAGTGGGATACAAAACGTAAACTGTTCTGCCAGGCAGAGGCATGCACTCTACCGAATGCTGTTCTAGTTCGTTTGTGTTTGCCTGTTTGTCTATCTGTGTGAGCAGGATATCTCAAAAAGTTATGGATGAATTTAGACAAAACTTGGTGGACAGGCTGGGTGTGTGACAAGGACGAATTGATTAGATTTTGATAAAGATCTGGATCTAGATACTGTTCTCCTCCTCTTCCTCTTCCCCTTCCCCTTATAAGGGGTGAAGTCCAATGGCACCAAGCTTCTGCCCTGCCTTAATGATGATACTCCTCCACATCCCTCTGTCCTCAGCCAACTCCTTCCACTCTCCAACCACTCCCACCTTACTGATATCCCTTCTCACACAATCCTCAGATCTCAACCATGGTCTACCTCTTTTCCTCCTACCTTGCTTCCTCGATCTATCCACTATCTTTGCCATTCTCTCCTCCCCCATTCGCACCTCGTGCCCAGCTCATCTCAGCCGGCATTTCACTATTCTCCCCGTTAAGCTCATCCTCCTTCTATCCACCCTCTTGACTCCTACAATCCTCCTGACCCAGTTGTTCTCGCAAATCTTCAGCCTCTGTTGTTATCTGTCAGTGCCACGGTTTCCAGACCAGAAAGGTAGGCTGGCATTACACATGACATACACACAACAGAACCTTTCCTGTCAATTTCCTTCATATCTTTATGTCTGCCATTACAAATGCCTCCTTCCACTCCTCCAGTACTTACTGCACCTGCTGCCGACTCTCTACCACAACCGCCAAATCACCCGCACACAGCATCCTCCCCATGTTCATCTTCCTGCTTACCTGCTCCATCGCCATGATAACCATGAGTGGGCTGAGAGTGCTTCCCTGCCTCAAATCGATGTTCATGCTGAACACCTCAGACATTCCAGGACCAACCCAAACTCTTTCCTTCATTCCGTTGTACATCCCTTCCACCAAATTAACTTCTGCTTCCAGCACTCCCATCCATCTCAGTGTCGCCATCACCATCTCTCTCGGGACAGTGTCATAGGCCTTCTCCAGGTCTACAAATCCCAATGCCATTTCACCATGCACCACCAGCTGTCTCGGCTTGAACATCCCATCCCTCATTCCCCGACCCTTTCTAAACCCCCGCTGCTCTTCTCCGATCTCCATCTCCACACTCTTCCTCCTCCTCCCGTCCAGAATCCTCTCCAGCACCTTCATTACATGACTTAGGAGCGTAATGGCTCTGTACTTACCCGGATCTTGAACATCGCCCTTCCCCTTCAATATCCAATGAACCCTGTCCTCCAATCCCCTGGAATTGAATGCTCTCTCATATACATATATTCAACAGCCTCTTCATCCAACTGACTTTTGTTTTGTATGCAATGTTGAGGCTCGTATGAGAGCTAACACACAGAACACATAACAAAGGGAACAGGAGAAAAGAGGGGTGGGAGAGGGAAGCACAAAACAGAATGGAGCAGAGACATTAGGAGATCTGTGGAAGGGAGAGTGATGGTGTGGGGTACATGGGGTAAACAAGATGGACACTACAGGGACTTTCAGGAAGGAAAACAGGGAACTTGAAGGAGGTGGGTATGGAGTGGATTAACAGGAGTAGAAAAGATCGAGGTTTTGGATGGGGGGAGATATGAGATGGTGGTTAACAGCTGTTTTGAAGACCTGGATGGAGGACTGTGATTGAAGAGTGTAGAAGTTTGTTCCAGAGACGGTAAAAAGAGAGGAATGAAAGAGTGAAGGTGAGCAGTGATTCTTGACTTTGGCAGTTTCACGAGAAGGGGGTTTTGGCGGACCTTGAGCACCCTGCGGAAATATAGGGGGGGGGCAGATCAGAGACAGAGCAAGGGGTACAAGGAGACGGTAGAAGACAGAGAGACCACCAACCTGTCTGCGGTGACAGAATGAGAGACCCAAACACTCGGCTTCATCACGGGAGATACCAATGATCCTCCGAAAAGCCTTGGTTTCCACAACGTGAAGCCGAGTTAGGTGTGAGGCAGGAGCACCACCCCAAAGGGGAGATCAGTACTCCATCAGGCTGCAGATGAAAGCTTTGTATGTGGTCAGGAGCTCAGGTGTGCTAAGGAAGGACTTTTCACAATCGAGGATGCCCAGCCGTCGACTGGCTTTGGAGGCCAGCTTGAAGATGTGCAATTATCAACTTGATGCAACGTATCTCTTACTGCAATCATCATCTCTGTACAAACCTCACCAATGCCTGGTGCTCTTCCCTTCCTCATCTTCCTCAATACCGTCTGCACTTCCTCATCCATGATCTCTGCCAACTCCACTTTCCCCTCCACATAACACGGTACCTCCAGCTCGCAGTTGCTTCTTTCCCGATTCAGCGGCTCTTTGAAATATCCTTCCCACACCTTCAATACTGCATCCCTCTATGTCACAAGCCTCCCACCACCACCCTTAATCACAACCACCACCCCCTTCATATCCTTACTATCCTCATCCCTATCACGAGCCAATTTATAAACCATATTCTTTCCACCATCCTCTTCCAACTTGTTGTACACCTCCTCTTACACATCATTCCTCAGCTGATCCACAGTTCTCCTTGCTGCTTTCTTCTTCTGCCGATACAGGTGCATCAACACTGCATCTGGCTGCCTCCTCCCATTCTTAATCTTCTCAATCCTCTTCCAAATCCCCTTTTCATATACTGCCTTCACGACCTCCTCCGTCCACCATACCTGGTTTCAATACCTCGATGATGCACCTTTTCCTGATGTCCTTTCACACAAAACTTCTGCAATTCACCTAAACACCTCTCCATACTTCTTCCACTCCCTCCTCCAAACCTTCCACTTTTCACCAAGTTGCTCATACCTAGCCCTCAACCTCTCCTTGTACTCTACGACAACGTTTCCCCTGCACTTCCCCCATGAATAATCGTCCGATTCCTGCTCTTAACCCCCCCCCCCCCCTTTCCTTCATCTGTACCACAAACATCACAAGTTTGTGCTCGGTGATAACATCCTCTCATGCCACTGCCATACAATCCTTAACCCTCCATAACTGTCGCTTCCTTACCATCACCAAATCCAATTCTGTTCTATGTTGTCCATTGCTATTGGTAATCTTGTGGCTTTCCCACTTTTGAAAGAAAGAACTAGCTATGGCCATGTCATTCGTCACCACAAGGTCCACCATCTCTCAACACTATTCCTCATTCCTCAACCAAATTTACCAACACAGTCCTCTTCACCCGGCTCCGTTACTCCCACATGCACGTTAAAGTCCCCTGCAATGCACAGCATTACCTCCAGCTCAACCATTCCCATCATCCTCTCCAGTTCATCCCTGAATTCCTGCTTCTCTGCCCCAGTCTTTCCCGTTTGTGACCCATACACCGACATAGCACACACCACTTGCCTCTGTATCACCATAACCATCCCTCCCTCCCATCTTTCCACTCTGATCACCTGCTTGCCGATCCTTTCTGACACTATTATTCCCACGCCATTACTCCATCCCCATCCATGTACAACAGATTGTATTCTCCAACCAACCTCCTTGTTCTGTCTCATTTCCAACTGGTTTCCTGCACACACACAACACTTCCAACCTTCTTCTCTGCATCATCTCCACCACTTCGACTCTTGTCTCTGTCTCTCCACCTCCACCCCCCCCATCCCCCATTCAAATGACCACCTATCCAAACCTCACTTCTGAACCGCTGCCCATCTGGCAGAGCCATTACCATTTCGATCAGTTTGGGATGCTCAGTTAATCGGATGCTATAATTTTTCATGTGATTCTTCACCATTGAGTGAATGGACCAAAACCAATAAATGGTCCGATATCATAAAAAAGCATGGCTGAAGTGAGTTTTGTTGGGAGGGATAAACAAAACTTACTACATTGTATCACGTTGCAATGATGCCACTGAAGGCGTTTTCTTTTCCGTGTGTAGCACCATGGCTGCGAAGCATGATCTGGAGCTCTGAAAAGAAGAAAATATCACTCGATACAGACTGAACATGATCAATGATCATGTATGTTACACGTCTGATAATTATAATCAATGCAAGCAATAGATGCCAATATAAATAAGAAATCCTCACATTTAATGACATGGAATGCCAGAAATTTAATGTGTATTCCATAGAACCCAATCCATGGAGAGGAAACGATACAATTGGCTTCATACTTCTCCTTTAAGAGAAACCCGAGAGTAAATTTTTCCTTTAAATTTGTTGACGTATACGATATGTGTGTGCTCTCAATTAATTAATGAAACCAGCCAATATGAAGCGCTGTGATTGTCATGTGACCAGTATACCTGTGTATATATACT
>CM068962.1:541853-553773 GCA_035128595.1 Eptatretus atami
TGTCACCGAGGCGAGAAGGAGACTAGGGGAGGAATACTGAAGTGGTAGACTATAGAGTTTCACCTGTGGTCAAGTGATTCTCATCCTGCTTAAAGGAATTTGTGCATGCGTTCCTCCAGCCAATCCGAGGTGTTGCTGTTAGAGAGGAGGGTGGTTGGCTCTTGACAGAGGAGTCCAAAGTGAATGCCACTGGGCCGTTACTTTGAGTGGCTTACTAGGCTGATCCACCAGCTGTCGAGTTGAGTGGCAGGGATGTTCTATCTGAATCTCCTATTGCTGACTCTCCAATCAACTGTGAATCACTTTTGTTTGAGAACCACAGGCCGTAGTGAAACCCTGAATGGGGTAAAGCTCATGGGATCTGTGGCATCCATTTGAACTTCTCAAGGCTGGTGGAAATGCTGTACTCGTGTCGTTGCATGCAGTTCTGTGTTCTGCCTGAAATACAGGCATTCATCCCAACTGACTGGAAGAGGGGCCTTGTTGTCCCTCTCTGGAAGAGGAAGGTGTGATCGCCAAAGCCTGCAACAACTACCGAGGGTGACGCTGGCTCTCAGTGCCAGGCAAGGTCTTTGTCGATAATTCTTGATAGTGTTCGCCACCATCTGCTTGTTAGCACCAGCGTCCAGAGCAGTCAGGCTTTACACAAAAGAGGTCAACGATTGCGTTATCCTTGCTCTTCGGTCCTACTGAACGCAGACAAGAGTTTGGGCAAGGGCTGCTCACAGCCTATTTGTTTCCGCAAAGCGTTCGATTAAGTGAATCGGGATGTTATCTGGAGGATTCTAGGTCTTCGTGGGTGCCACAAAACTGATCTATCTGATGTCGACCTATACTATTGTACTAGAGTGCTGTGAGATGTGGATACCATCTCCAACTTATTTCGGTGTTACTGTAGTTCTTCAGGGTGTGTCCTGCCCCCACCACTTGTTTGTACTGGATTCTGGGGAGGATGTCGGCGAGATCAAGCTGCAAGTGCATCGTTTGGAATGTCAAGATCTCTGACCTTTATTTAGCATATGATGCAGTCATCTTTATGGAGACGCTGAGTATCCTAATGGGGTCCTCGAGGCATCTGAATGAGGAGTCGGAGCCGCTTGGTATTACAGGTTCCTGGATCAAACTAAGATCCGGCCTTTCTAATGACATTTTGATTTGCTATCTTTGTCTGTACCCATTTGTGGTGAGGATGTTGAGGTCACAAAGAAATTCACTTCAGTGATACTCACCTCGCAGTGATATTTATGTCCCGCATGTTGTGAGCTAGAGGTCAATGGATGTCTGGGTCAGGCCTGGAAGTCATGGATTCACTGGATAATGGGGGTGTGGCGCTTGTCAGTGTCTATGGAGAGGACGAAAGTCGAGTCTTTAAGTCGTTGGTGTTCCAGTCTTGCTCTACTGATGTGAGACTGGACTTGCAGGGATCTGAGATGGAGACTTAATTATTTTGGTGCAGGTGTCTGGAGAATCCTTGGCCATCGCCGTCAGACTGTTGTTCAACGAGCGGTTCTGAGAGAGACTGGATGAGATTTGTTACCTGATATAGTCAATGACATCAGCTGCGCTCTATGGACGTGTGGCTCATTTTCCTGATGCTGATCCTGCTCACCAGATTGTCTCACGAGGAGCCTCGTGAGTGGGGAGGCCAACCGGCTGATCATGTGCCTCGTGGTGCAGCAGATTGATCTTACTAACGCAGGTTGCAGCAGCAAAAAATTACGACCACCATCGCTGATCTTTTTCGCCATATGTCCATCTGGGAATCTTGAGAAGTCCAGTTGCAGAAGTTGTCTGCTCACTAAGAGAGATAGAACTAGGGGGCACTGCAGAGTGGTGTCGGGGAGGAAGCTCATCTTGTTTTATGACGTTATAGCAGCTTATATAGGTTGCTCAGTGTACATGAACCCGACAAGTGGTCATGAGTCATATCCAGAAAGAATGGTTGCCCTGCATCCCTTCCCTCTTTTGAAATGGCACCAAAGCCGATGCTGTCAAAACTCTAGCAGAGTCCAGGTGTAGTTCTTGTGACTGGTTTGGGTAGGTACAGTGAGTAAGGTTAGGGGCACAAGATTTGGAAGCAGACACAGAATTGAGGGATATTGTCCTGACTTATGATCATATTGGCTTGGTGCCATTTGAAGAAAAGGAAGGGAAGTAAGGGGAGCATACTCCAGAGACAGACTTGAGATGCCACCATCTTGAGATTAGAGGAGGAAAACATGTTGAAAGTTCAATCTTGAGGTTGGACAGATGTTTCTAATTATCCTAGAGTGTTTGGGTTTTGTGCAATGATCTGAGTTGCGTTTCAGTTGGATTTATCTTCCAGGAGGAGAATGCAAGTACTTAAAGGCAACGGACTCAGATTCAGTGTACCACGTGTGAGAGGATGGTGATAATTGTAGCAAGATGGGATAAATCTGTGCATAAGGGAGCGGCAGTTTTTGTCCAGAAGGAAAAGAAATTGATGCACCTGGAATTATTCAATCCTGACAATGTCAAGATTGAAGAACCCAGGTGTGCATTCATCTCAGGTAGGCAAAATGAAGGACCATTCCTGAAGTAAGAACATTTGCAGTCCCTGCCAATCAGCCTGAGTTGAACTGCCAGACTCTTCTGAGTTAGCTCTCTGACAATAGCCATGAACAGATGTGAGGAGCAGGGGTTAGGAGGAAACTGGGAGGGCGAAGTGAGAGGAAAGATGGGTGTGAGTGGTGGTGTGGAATAAGGAGGGGTGGAGCAAGGGGAAAGTTGGGAGTGGTGGGATGAGAAAAGGGGCAGGAAAGATAAGATGGATCAACCTGCCACAGTCATCAACCTGCCCGATTTCATGATGCTCTCGTGAACACTCATATTTCAGCCACTTTTCCCACGGCCATCCACATGTGTGCACTGGCGTGACGACTCTTGCAGGAAACGCCACTCAGGCCTTTCGCCAGAAATGCCAGTTAGCTAACCCAGGAAGAACATTACGTGTGTACTTACGTTGTGTAACCCACTCAGACAACCATCAATCACGACAGCAAGGTGTGTATTACACTACTTACATCTGGCATTAATCCACCTACACTTGTACAAATGTCAAGAATTGTTCCAGCATGCAATTTATTGTCTGTTGCAGAAACAAGGAAAGGTATCAAAACGATTCGAATGTTGCAAAGTGAATGTCAATGACTGACCTTGGACTTGTCATTACCAGTGAGGTTGCACAGCATCAAGGAGCAATTAATGATGAGTTATATGCTGGAAAAAGTTTCTAATTTTATATAAAATGTAATCGTTGTACAACGAATGTAATAGTTAAGCTAACAACGGAAGTCGAGTCAAAGTAATCAATTTCACATGAGTAAAGCCATATTGTAGCACACATGTTCATTCGCAGCAACAGTTACGGGAGATACCTTTACACACTGTCGGGGTTCCTCCATTTGTTTGACTTGTTTTATGTACAATCAGTAAGGAGTGATCATTTTTCTTTGAAAACTGAATAAGTTGAGAAAAAGTAATTTACTGCCAAGGGTGGACTACAGAGTTTGCCACTTGTCCACCAATTATACGAGGAAGAAGTATTTCTGATGTTCCACAAGAGAGTGATGAAATGGATGATGTGAGATTGAGGAAACAAACGAAGGCTCAAAAGATGGACTTCTTGCTGGATAATTTCACTTTCCGACAGAAGCGTTTCATCTGAAATGATCAACATATTCTTATACCTTCAGCTCGAGTTTGTATCGAATAGCACAAGGTGAGAAATTGCTTTGCAATGCATGCCCCCACCGATTGATATTATAAATAACCCGAAGTGACCACTTGAAGCAAAACATGTGTGAAACCGGGGTGACAATTCATAGCTGGATCAGATTCTACTCCGGCTAGACAGAGAGGTGAATGTGCATACCTACAGCCCCACTAGCATCCTTTAATTATGCTATTCACACAAAAGTGAAATAATGAAGGTTTGTGTGTCCAGTTCGGTTTTAGCCAGACGATTCAACACATCCAATTATTTTGCTGTAAATAAGGTGCATTCGGTGCTGAAATAACAAAAAATTACCCGATGTACATACATGATGTAGAAAATGTGTATGGCTATGTACATCGATACTAAAAGTTGTTGTGGTGTTGTTTTTTTCATAAAACATAATATTATATCTCTGCTAACTCCCCTGCCCTCACCCGTCTGTCTCTGTCTCTCTCTGTCCCATCCTTGCTCCCCCCCCCCCCCACCCACCTCTAACAAGGCAGCACCATCCACATATCTCTCTCTCCTCTCCAGACAATGTCTGGGTGTCGTTTTGTCTCCGGACAGTATTTGTTTTCAGACTGCGTTTATCTGGAGGCAGATATCATTGTATGACCAGTACAAAATGGTTTCAGACATTATTTTGTTTCCATCTTCACTGTTATTTCCATTCAGAATCATTTTGATGAGATAGTATGAATCGTAATTAACGCTCCACCGCACGTCTTACCTCCCTTCCTCTCATCTCACACTGTTTCCCTACCCCACCCTCCTCCCCTCTCTTTCCCTCCACCACCTCTTCCTCTCCCTCTCTTCCCTCCCTCTCTTCCCCCTCCTCCCTCTTTCCCTGCTCCCTCTCTTCCCCCTCCACCCCTCCTTCGTATATTCCCATCAGCGAAGCAATGGGTTGTATTTGCTCGTATATAATACATCGGTATATACCTGGATCATCCAATTGCACTGGGCCATGGACTAACACCCCAGCGCAGAGCCTGCCGGTCTGTGCTGCTTCATGCAATGGCGCACATGATTTTATTGGGGTGGAGAACAAAGTTCATCTCTCTGCAGTTCAAAAGTTATGATTAGAGGGTAACAGTTGTTTGCATTTCAATTTCTTCAGTTAAATATGCGACTGATGTTCCAGGCATCTTCACATTTATCATTCTTCCAAAGGCAGACCCCTACCTCAATATTTAACTTTGGAATGAATCCTTCACACGGCAGCTGTTGAACAGTCACATCGCTCATTGTACCACTTGACAAATGTGGCCATCTGAGAATGCCATCAAATGTGGTTGACCCATCACGATTTGTGACCGCCATGTTAGAAAATCAGAGCTGTTCAAATGTTGGAATGTGAGGCGCACAAAATACATGGCGAGCTCACCAGATCGTTTGTTACCTCCACCACCGAAAGTGACGAGAGTGTTTACAACCCTGTCTGTTGTTAACTTTTGTCTGTGAGCAGGATATTTCAACAAGTTAGATTCGGACAAAATTTGGTGGACAGGTTAGTTGTGTACAAGGACGAATTGGTTCGATTTTATTGAAGATCCGAATCCGGATCTGGATCCGAGAATATTTAAAGTGACTCTCACCATTGAGAGATGGGACCAAAAACAGATATATAGTACACACGATATCTCAAAAGGTTATGGACGAGTTATGATAAACTAGGTGGATGAGTTGGTTCGGTGACGAGAACAAGCAGATTCGATTTTGGTTCAGTCAAGATGTTAATCCGACTATCAGTGGGATACAAAACGTAAACTGTTCTGCCAGCAGAGGCATGCACACTACCGAATCTGTTTTAGTCGTTTGTGTTTTGCCTGTTTGTCTATCTGTTGAGAGGATATCTCAAAAAGTTATGATGAATTTAGACAAACTTGGTGGACAGGCTGGGTGTGTGACAAGGACGAATTGATTAGATTTGATAAAGATCTGGATCTATATACTGTTTCTCCTCCTCTCCTCTTCCCCTTCCCCTTATAAGGGGTGAGTCCAATGGCACAAGCTTTCTGCCCTTCCTTAATGATGATACTCCTCACATCCCTCTGTCCTCAGCCAACTTCCTTCCACTCTCCAACCACTCCCACCTTACTGATATCCCTTCTCACACAATCCTCAGATCTCAACCATGGTCTACCTCTTTTCCTCCTACCTTGCTCTCGATCTATCCACTATCTTGCCATTCTCTCCTTCCCCATTTCGCACCTCGTGCCCAGCTCATCTCAGCCGGCATTTCATATTCTCCCCGTTAAGCTCATCCTCTCTTCTATCCACCCTCTTGACTCCTACAATCCTCCTGACCAGTTTCTCGCAAATTCTTCACCTCTGTTGTTATCTGTCAGTGCCACGGTTTCCAGACCAGAAAGTAGGCTGCATTACACATTGACATACACACAACAGAACCTTTCCTGTCAATTCCTCTTCATATCTTTATGTTCTGCCATTACAAATGCCTCTTCCACTCCTCCAGTACTTACTGCACCTGCTGCCGACTCTCTACCACAACCGCCAAATCACCCGCACACAGCATCCTCCCCATGTTCATCTTCCTGCTACCTGCTCCATCGCCATGAATAACCATGAGTGGCTGAGATGCTTCCCCTGCCTCAAATCGAATTTCTATGCTGAACACCTCAGACATTCCAGGACAACCCAAACTCTTCCTTCTTCCCTGGACATCCCTTCCACCAAATTAACTTCTGCTTCCAGCACTCCCATCCATCTCAGTGTCGCCATCACCATCTCTCTCGGGACAGTGTCATAAGCCTTCTCCAGGTCTACAAATCCCAATGCCATTTCACCATGCCACCACAGCTGCTCGGCTTGAACATCCCATCCCTCATTCCCCGACCCTTTCTAAACCCCCGCTGCTCTTCTCCGATCTTCATCTCCACACTCTTCCTCCTCCTTCCGTCCAGAATCCTTCTCCAGCACCTTCATTACATGACTTAGGAGCGTAATGGCTCTGTATACCCGATCTTGAACATCGCCCTTCCCCTTCAATATCCAATGAACCCTGTCCTCCAATCCCCTGAATGAATGCTCTCTCATTACATATATTCAACAGCCTCTTCATCCAACTGACTTTTGTTTTGTATGCAATGTTGAGGCTCGTATGAGAGCTAACACACAGAAACAACATAACAAAGAACAGGAGAAAAGAGGGTGGAGAGGGAAGCACAAACAGAATGGGCAGAGACATTAGAGATCTGTGGAAGGAGAGTGATGTGTGGGGTACATGGGGTAAACAAGATGGACACTACAGGGACTTTCAGGAGGAAAACAGGGAATTGAAGGAGGTGGGATATGGAGTGGATTAACAGGAGTAGAAAAAGATCGAGGTTTTGGATGGGGGGAGATATGAGATGTGGTTAACAGCTGTTTTGAAGACCTGGATGGAGGACGTGATTGAAGAGTGTAGAAGTTGTTCAGAGACGGTAAAAAGAGAGGAATGAAAGTGAAGTGAGCAGTGATTCTTGACTTTGGCAGTTTCACGAGAAAGGGGTTTTGGCGGACCTTGAGCACCCTGCGGAATATAAGGGGGGGCAGATCAGAGACAGAGCAAAGGGTACAAGGAGACGGTAGAAGACAGAGAGACCACCAACCGTCTGCGGTGACAGAATGAGAGACCCAAACACTCGCTTCATCACGGGAGATACCAATGATCCTCCAAAAGCCTTGGTTTCCACAACGTGAAGCCGAGTTAGTGTGAGGCAGGAGCACCACCCCAGGGGAGATCAGTACTCCATCAGCTGCAGATGAAAGCTTTGTATGTGGTCAGGAGCTCAGGTGTGCTAAGGAAGGACTTTTCACAATCGAGGATGCACCACTCGACTGGCTTTGGAGGCCAGCTTGAAGATGTGCAATTATCAACTTGTATGCAACGTATCTCTTACTGCAATCATCATCTCTGTACAAACCTCACCATGCCTGGTGCTCTTCCCTTCCCTCATCTTCCTCAATACCGTCTGCACTTCCTCATCCATGATCTCTGCCAACTCCACTTTCCCCTCCACATAACACGGTACCTCCAGCTCGCAGTTGCTTCTTTCCCGATTCAGCGGCTCTTTGAAATATCCTTCCCACACCTTCAATACTGCATCCCTCTATGTCACAAGCCTCCCACACCACCCTTAATCACAACCACCACCCCCTTCATATCCTTACTATCCTCATCCCTATCACGAGCCAATTTATAAACCATTTCTTCCACCATCCTCTCCAACTTTTGTACACCTCCTCTTACACATCATTCCTCAGCTGTATCCACAGTTCTCCTTGCTGCTTTCTTCTTCTGCCGATACAGGTGCATCAACACTGCATCTGCGCTGCCTCCTCCCATTCTTAATCTTCTCAATCCTCTTCCAAATCCCCTTTTCAATACTGCCTTCACGACCTCCTCCGTCCACCATACCTGGTTTCAATACCTCGATGATGCACCTTTTCCTGATGTCCTTTCACACAAAAACTTCTGCAATTCACCTAAACACCTCTCCATACTTCTCCACTCCCTCCTCCAAACCTTCCACTCTTCACTAAGTTGCTCATACCTAGCCCTCACCTCTCCTTGTACTCTACGACAACGTTTCCCCTGCACTTCCCCCATGAATAATCGTCCGATTCCTGCTCTTAACCCCCCCCCCCCCCCTTCCTTCATCTGTTACCACAAACATCACAAGTTGTGCTCGGTGATAACATTCTCTCATGCCACTCCATAACATCTTAACCCTCCATAACTGTCGCTCTTCCTTACCATCACCAAATCCAATTCTTTCTATGTTGTCCATTGCTATTGGTAATCTTGTTGGCTTTCCCACTTTTGAAAGAAAGAACTAGCTAGTTGCCATGTCATTCCCACCACAAGGTCCACCATCTCTCAACACTATTCCTCATTCCTCAACCAAAATTACCAACACAGTCCTCTTCACCCGGCTCCGTTACTCCCACATGCACGTTAAAGTCCCCTGCAATGCACAGCATTACCTCCAGCTCAACCATTCCCATCATCCTCTCCAGTTATCCCTGAATTCCTGCTTCTCTGCCCCAGTCTTTCCCGTTTGTGACCATACACCGACATAGCACACACACTTGCCTCTGTATCACCATAACCATCCCTCCCTCCCATCTTTCCACTCTGATCACCTGCTTGCCGATCCTTTCTGACACTATTATTCCCACGCCATTACTCCATCCCCATCCATGATACAACAGCTGTATTCTCCAACCAACCTCCTGTTCTGTCTCATTTCCAACTGGTTTCCTGCACCACACACAACACTTCCAACCTTCTTCTCTGCATCATCTCCACCACTTCACTCTTGTCTCTGTCTTCCACCTCCACCCCCCCCATCCCCCATTCAAATTGACCACCTATCAAACCTCACTTCTGAACGCTGCCCATCGGCAGAGCCATTACCATTTCGATCAGTTTGGGATGCTCAGTTAATCGGATGCTATAATTTTCATGTGATTCTTCACCATTGAGTGAATGGGACCAAAACCAATAAAGTTCCGATATTCATAAAAAAGCATGGCTGAAGTGAGTTTTGTTGGGAGGATAAACAAAACTTACTACATTGTACACGTTTGCAATGATGCCACTGAAGCGTTTTCTTTTTCCTGTTGTGTCACCATGCTGCGAAGCATGATCTGGAGCTCTGAAAAGAAGAAAAATATCACTCGATACAGACGAACATGATCAATATCATGTATGTTACACGATACATAATATAATCAATGCAAGCAATAGATGCCCAATATAAATAAGAAATCCTCACATTTAATGACATGAATGCCAGAAATTAATGTGTATTCCATAGACCCAATCCATGGAGAGGAAACGATACAATTGGCTTCATACTTCTCCTTAAGAGAAACCCGAGAGTAAATTTTTCCTTTAAATTTGTTGACGTATACGATATGTGTGTGCTCTCAATTAATTAATGAAACCAGCCAATATGAAGCGCTGTGATTGTCATGTGACCAGTATACCTGTGTTTATATACTACTGCCATGTGCAATAAACTTCTTCTTCTTCTTCTTCCTACGTTTAAACCTGCATGACTGTGTGTGTTTGTTCCTCCGTGAGGTAATGTCATGGTTTTAAGGCTAGCACTGGGTACAACACCAGAATCGCTGTACAATGTAGCTCCATCAACAGGTTATGGCCCAGAGATATTTGCCACGAGGGAAATATCCAACGTACCGCGTCTCCGGTGAGAGTAGCATACTAGCACCATGAGTAGGACGACGGAATGTTCGAGTGGCGTTGGTCTCGCCTCGTCTTTGACGGAGACGAAAAGAACTATGAACTATGGGAAACGAAATTCTTGGGCCATCTTCGGTTGCAAAAGTTAAAGGACACTATTTTAAATGAGGCCTACCGGCGAAGATGCGTGTGGAAGCAGATGAGGAGAAAAATGCCGAGGCATATGCGAACTAATACAGTTTCTTTATGATTAGAGTTTGTTGCTGCTGTAACGCGAGAAGCACGGACAATGGGCGGGAAGCTCTAAAGATTCTGAGGGATTACTCTACAGGTAAAGGGAAGCCATGTATAATAATCGCCTGTATACAGAACTGACTTCACTATAGTACAGTAGATTAAAGAAAAATCAGTTCGTTGTGTTTGAGAAAAAGTGGCGAAAATTGGCATACATGTCCATTTTATATGTTCTTTCATATAAGAGCAGGACACACACTGATCAGAATACCTTTACGGCCGCCATCTTGAATTTCAAAAAGGCCACCACCGAAAATAAATTTACGATATCTCGATCACCAAGAGACCTTAGCATAATGAATAAAGAGTCTAACCCAATGTCTTCACACACAAGAATCCAACAAACACACTTAAAATGCTCAAGTGTCAGTCTTTCTGCTTTAAAATGACATATACACGGTCCCAAGTATAGTTCATCTGTCTAGATACAGTTCTGACTTCAATCTGTCTGATAACATGGTTCCTGCACAATGGCAAAGTTCAGTGCGCAGGAGAGATGCACAGAAACATTTGCATGGTGGTCTGCATGCATTTTTGCAGCCGCATTTGATCAGCTCTGTGCAGGATTTGGCCGCCTCGGCAAGTGCTGTCCAGAAAGGTATCCACTGTCTAATGGCGTTCTTCGTCCATCCCAGTCGCATGGGCTGTAACTGCTGCTTGATATCAGCGCTTGGCCCCAATGTTGTCTGCCTGGTACGACACCTCTTATATGTTCCGTGAGGGCTGCCTTTGTGGGGGGTAGCCGGGTAGCGATCTATTTGTCTTCCTTTCGCGAACAGAAGTTCCTTGCCTGATTCACCTCGGTGCATTCACTGGTTCCTATCATAAAGATGTATGACGAACTTTCCAGTTGACACACATTCTCATCTGAGACTGATGAAGCGTCTTGGGATAAACTCAAGAAAGTGTCCGTTATATCAGGAAATTGGTCCAGGTGTCCCAAGCGGTTTTCTTCCCAATGTCACTGAATGACGACGCCGTGGTCACACCAGTGAAGGCATGGAAGAAAACAGAAGAGCTTTGGCCTTATTTTCACCAGACCGTTTGCAATCATTGAGCCGGTTATTAACCTGTCAGTTTTCTTGACTCCATATGCAACCCATAGTTTGTTTCAAGATAAAGCGTGAAATTGGCAATTCAAGGACAAGAACGTACAGTGTCGACTGACCTGAATCAGGATTCTGTGATGGCCATTTTGTGCACAATGGAGAGCATGCAAGAATAACCTCGTATCGGTCTTCATGGTGCACGGACTAGAGAAAATTCTATGTTGCACTCTTGGAAAGAATACATGGGTATCTTGTGTCTATGTAGCTCCTTCTCTTGTGTGGATAACTTAGCGATGCACTGACAGGTAATGATACAGCTCACATCTTATTTTGGTCCAACGCGAAGAAAGCTCTGCCAGTTCTGCGGAATTGGCGTAGAATTTGTGACAATAATGCGGCTCCCCATTCCCCTCCTCTCTCGTTGAACTCTTCAAACTGTTGTCAAACAATACCATCCCATTCCCATATAACATCCAGACGTTTTGTGTTTTGCAGATTTCTCAGTACATAAGGCAAGAACACATTTTCAGAATAGTCTCCGAATGCTGAGGAGGACTTAGGAAGCAGCATATTGACTATAACAGATCCATCAAGAATCTTGGCATCTACCTCTGGTGTACC
>CM068962.1:566577-583621 GCA_035128595.1 Eptatretus atami
AATTTATGCTTTTTCAGTTGAAAAACAATTAAAAAGCTACTTAATATTGAAATGTAAAATCTTGTATATTGTGATCAGCACCTTTATATATATAACAAGAAGAATGAAATCGTTCGATACAGCGTGGCAGGGGCCGCAAAAGAATGATAGCATAGAAGACTTAGCTTTCAGCATTCGGTGCGAGATGCGATGGTGGGCGGAAATGACGTCTTTCGTTCGTTCGTACATGAGAGGGGCGCGTTCTTGGTTTTTCCCCGTCAAGCAATAAATTAAATGGTTTTCACATATATAACACATTAGTTTCACAAATTTCCATTGAAATACTCGGGTATTTCCGTCAATTCTCGCTATTTCCGTCTAGGTTACGCACTGCCATCTACCGGACGGCCGTCATTGGCTGTCTTGAGGCACGTGGGGGGGGGGGGGGACGGGGACACCAGAGACGTGGTAGACACCGGGACATTTCAAACTCGGTGCAATGTATACAGCGCACGCGTGAATTACTCGGCATCTAGTCACACGGCTTGTCGAACCGTGTTTCTCGTTTTTATACACACACACACACACACACACACACACACACACACACACCAAGTCAATGAAAATGACAAACACAAACATTACCTTCAACATGATGTAAAGTGGGAGATTATCGAAATTCAATTCAAAATGTATCAAAACCACAGAACACAAATGTCCATGTACACTCCGATGCCAAAACGATACGTACATAGCACGATATGTTAAAAAGTTGTGTACGGATTCGGATGAAACTTGATGGACAGGTTGGTGTGTGACGAGGAGGAATTGGTTCCATTTTGGTGAAGGTCCGAATCCGGATCTGGATATGAGAATTGTTTAATTTTTTAAGTGATTCTTCACCATTGAGAGATATGCTCAAAAACGATCTAGTGCTGGACAGCATGACATTATCAAACACGTGTGGGACCCGGTATGTTCTCATCGATCAGGTATTACGTGGCGAGAGTATGCGCTCTACCGAGTGCCCTTGTTAGCTTTTACCTTCGCCACCGAAGGTGAAGATGGTTATGTTTCCACCTCTCTCTGTCTGTTTATTCTTGCAAAATGAAACATTTTTCAAGTATATTGGTTCGTCGATTTTGTTATTCTGTCTGTCTGTCTGTCTGTCTGTCTGTCTGTCTGTGTCTATCGCCTACTGGTCAATTTTAAACCGATCTTCACGAAACTTCACCACATGGTGAGTTTGTCATAAGGAAGAAGCCTGTTGTTTTTTGAGGTCGAAATGTCAAAAGCTCAACACAGGTGCAAGGTCAACAACTAAAGTGGTATTTCTAAAATCAAGGAATAACAAGGAAATCTAAAACAGGTGGAGGCCATTCAGCCCATCATACCTGTGCGAACACCACAACAACCCATCCACACAGATCCAAGAAGAAAAATGCAAAAAAATGTTTTAATTAATGAAATTAATTTGTTTCTTTGTTTGGGGTTTCTATTTTGTGTGTGGGGGGGGGGTCTTTTCTTTTCTTCTCCTCATGTGAGAGGGCATGGGTTTAGTTAAAAACACAAACATCAACCATACAACCCCCCTTGAGAAGACCCCACCAACAGCACTCCGTCACAATCACCCATCAATACTCAAATTACCTAAAAATCCTCTCAACATCCCCATACCCCTCTATCTCCATAACTTCCGGTACCTATCTAATTCTAATTTAAACTTATCTACTTTTTCGACTGCCACTACCTTTCCAGGGAGACCATTCCTACATTATCTACTCCCGAGTGAAAGTCCCCTACCTTACTACCATCTTAACTCTCCTCTTCTTCACTCTCAGCTATGGCCCTGGTCCTTTCACAATCTACTCTGTTGAATAATTCACTTCACTTATTTTATCTCTACCTTTCATTACCTTAAATATCTCTATCATATCTCTCATAACCGCCTCCTTTCTAGTGTATAAGCCCTGTCTTCTTCAGCCGCTCCTCATAGCTGAGTCTAGCTAGGCCAGGAATCTATCCAGTGCCCTGCACTGAACCTCTCTATGGCATCTATATCCTTCCGGAACTGTGGTAACCAGAACTGCACACACTATTCTAGATGTGGCCCTCACTAAATTCTGGTACAATTAACACCACTCTTTTGATTTTAATTATAATGATCCCCCTCCTTATACAGCCTAAAACACTATTTGCTTTACCTATAGCTACCTGCACTGTGCTGCCTGCTTACCTCCGTACTATTACCACCCCCAGATCCTTTCCTGTGTACACACTCCAAAATTACCCCTTACATCCTGTAATCTCTATTTTCATGTTCTTTCCCATCCCCAACACCTTACACTTCCTCAGGTTAAATTACATCTGCCAGTCTTTTACCAAATCTATACAAGTCATCAATACTTTCCTGAATCTGTTCACCACCACCTCTGCTATCCACCTGACCTCCAAGCTTTGTATCATCTGCAAATTTGGAAAGCTTACTCTTCACCCCATTATCCAAATCGTTGATGTGAATCATGAATAGTAATGGTCCGAGTACTGATCCGTGAGTACCCCGCACTTACATCCTCCCACTCCAGTCACTCTTTGCTTCCTACCACTAAACCAGTTTGCAATCCAATTATCTACTGACCAGCCACTCCACAAGCCCTCACTTTGTCTAACAACCTCCGATGTGGTACCTTATCAATACCTTCTTAAAGTCTAGATATACTATGTCCACTACCTTTCCCTCATCCACCCAATCAGACACTGCTTCATCCTCAATTTTCATCCGATTCACTTGAGATTTGAAGAGCAGTTAAATATTTGTTCATTGAATTCAACCACAAATTATTTTGAGGTCAAATTTGTTTTATGGATTTTTTAAGTGTCACGCTCTGCATGACATCTTCTTCTTCTTTGTTACTTGGCGAAAAAAAATTCGCCAAGTATGTTGGTCTGTAGCATCTGTCTTCTGTCTGTGCGTCTGTTGTCTGTCTGTAGCGTCTGTCTGTCTGTCAGTAGCGTCTGTCTGTCTGTCAGTCACACGATTTTTGGCCACAGTTTTCAAGCAATCGTTCTGAATTTTTTGTGTTGTGTGTGTGTGTGTGTGTAGGTGACCGGTCAAGGACAGCAACGCTAAATTTGGTGAAGACCCAAATCCGGATCCAACACGAGAGTTATTTAATTTTTAACTGATTCTTCCCCATTGAGAGATGGGATAAAAACGATATTGCATGATATCTCAAAGGTTGAGGATGGATTCGGATGAAACTTGATGGACAGGTTGGGTGTGCGACAAGGACTAATTGATTCCATTTTGGTGAAGCCGCAGGTTCAGATCCTTTCTATTTTTGTGAAGGTCCGTTAAACCAGCAGGTTCAATCCGACCGATCAGTGGGATACAAAATGTAAACTGTTCTGCCTGGCGGAGTATGTTCTCTACGAGTGCCGTTCCGTTTCACCAAGTTGTCACTCTATGAGTGATTTTTCATTTTCTTTCTTGTTTGTCTGGGCAATATCAGAGCCATTCTTTGAGTTAGGGAGCTGAAATTTGGCGACAAAAGTGAAGATCTGCTTTGCAAAATGATATTTTTTTGGCGTTGTTGAATTAATTGATTAAACACTTAATTATTAGCGATTTATTGATGACTTTTCTTTCTTATCTGGCAATATCTCAGCACCTTTTGAGCGAGGAAACTTAATATTTGGACACCGACAGTAAACAAGTGGTTGGCTATAAAGGTATTTTTATACACGCTCCTTCGCCAATTCCACATCCAGGTGATGCATGACCAATTCATATCCAGATTGCACAAAAGCTAAATGACTGGGAAAATGGAAGCTTTTTCACATGAATGGGCAAAACTGCCTAGCTCGCTGTTTAACCCAGATGAAGGACACCCATCTGGATACGGATGAGAAAAGGCCACAAGGCAGATTATGTATGGCTTTGAAGAGTACAAGGGGTTCTCACTGGGAGCACTGGATCAACTTCCCCTTCCAAAGAAAGAGAGCTACGGTACTTGATATAATGCATTTATTCAACGTTTTCAAGGTATGGGATGCACCATTTTAATCAACGACAACAAAAGCACCTTCACAAGATTCTGAATATGAAACCAGCAGGCTTGATGTGATTCACATCATTCGTGAGAGATATGACATCATCCATCAAGTCACCTGAAATATGCGAAAAGATACCACAGACGAAACAATATACAGAATCTCAAGACCTTGAATCCCCACTCTAGTCTTTCTGTCCACAGTGAAAAAAAACTTCACTTATAAAATGGAGAACAAGGACAGGCTACTGAACTTCCTTCATGAGTTGGTCAAAGGACACCCAAAATATCCCAGATCAGTGTCAAGTCATCATTGGACGATTTTACCTGGACCAGCCATTCAAGTTAACAAGAAATATAGCTCTGAGTTGCTCGATTTAAATTGTCAACCCCATGAGGAGGCCGACACACGGATATTTACCATGTTTCCTCCTGCGTACAAGAAGATAAGTGCAACAGAGTAGTCATTTATAGCGAATGATACAGATATCGTAATCATGGCCATCTCCCATGTATCCCACATGCCTGAATTAATAAACTATGATATATAAAAATACCTCGTCATGCTCCAGTCAAAACCAGAGAACAAAGGTACTCCTGCCATGCCACAGAATAGCCAATTATCTTTCCTCTGCCCATCCAACAGTAGACATAACAGCAATACTCTTAGCTGCATACATAATAACAGGAAGAGACACTGTCAGCTATCCTTATTTCGTTGGAAAACCACGCACACTCAAATTGCTTTGGACTGTGCACCCGTTCTTGGGCCCCTAGCAGAAAAATGCCAACATTAGGGAAACCTTAGATGTCACAGCAGATGTTGTCGTTTCAGCAAGAAATGAGTTTTTGCACTGTATGGCAAAAAACTAAATGAGCTCCATTGCCACCTGTTCATGACGGAAAGCGGATATTCGTTCTCTACCAGCAACAGAGGATGCATCCATCTTCACCGACTGTGATCCGTCAATCAGCTAGCCATTTAAAACGACAATCCCAATCGCAACCAGCCCTAGCAGATCCAATCAAATTTGGAAGGAAAGCAGAAAATGGCCACCTGATTGCAAACAGAATGACAAAGCCCCTAAAACCAAAATTAGTCGACACTTCCTGCAACTGCCAAAAAGGTAGATGCAAAAGGCGTTGCGCTTGCGAGTGGCAATGGTTAAATGTACCATTACCTGCTTGTGTTGTGTGATCCACAAAAGTGTGATCTTCATCAGATGTCGAATACTCAATTCCATGAAACTAGAACTGGCTTTTGGTTTGATTAACTAAGATAAGTGAGATAGTCTCGACTTCCTTGGTATCCAGTGCTCTGAATTACAAATCAAGGTCGTGCATGCGTGAATTGCCATCTTCTGAAGATCGCGTAAAAATGCCTCTTTGGGGTTACCATAACGACTATATTACTTTTGATGAATATCTTGCGATCAAAACCTTTGTTCTTGAGTTTACTTCCATCAGTAATATTTCAGTTGTCTTATTGAAGTTACAGTACCTAGATATTCACTTCCCTTTAGATCGATGACCTCTCTCTCTCTGGTAACATCATCGATGATGTAATCAAAATAATTGCATTACCAAATTAGCTCAGTGTTAATATCTGATTGAAAATTATTATTGAATACATTATGAAGCTGGATAAGGTTAGAATCTATGCTGTTACATCATAAAATGAGAAGACATGAAGGCTGTCTGTGTTTCAACGAATTTCTTGTTCATTTTTCAAAATTTCCCCCTTTGGTTAAAAGGTTTACATAATAACTATGCACCTTTTGTAACCTTTCTTGATATTAAAAATTTTGTCCATATGCATTCTTATATAGATATAATGTTTTCGATATTCTGACTGTATTGGTGTGTGTGAAATGGGGCAATCTATTGACGAGAATCATCGATTTTCACTTCCCTTCAAAATCGGTGACCTTTTGATTTCTAGTGACGGCATCAATCATGTAATCAAACTAATTTTACTACCAAATTGTAGCCTGGCCAAAGTCCTTTCATTTGATGCCTAAACATGTATGTCTTCTTGAAAGCTGACCCATATAAATCCCAAATATTTCCTCTACCTATATTATTTTAGCCAAAAGTGTTGCTTCTAAAAGTTAAAAGTTTGGCCCGTATAATTTGAGTTCGCAGGAGATTTTGCCGAGCACACAACATAAAAATCGATGAGGAATGGATATATCTACCAAAAATACAAACAAACAAAGTAAAGCATCCATCCACACCTCCATCAGGATTTTAGGGCCTTGGTTCCCTCCCCTACTAAGAAAGCAAAAATAGACAATTTTCAGTGTTCTATGATGATGCTTCCATTTTTCTTTTGAAACGTGAGCAACTCTTCATGACCCCAGCTCATATTTTGTTAAACTTAATTAAGAAAGCATTTGCATCTTTTTGTGAAGAGTATAAAAAACAAACATTGCTTTGTGATGTGGTGGGTGGTGTGTGCACCACATTTCGTACCTGACTCACATCTTTCACCAGAGTACCGTGGCTTACACACACAGTTAATAGATCCGGAGACACAGGTCGAATCAAGCAGATGCTGCGTGCTTTGGACATCGGTTACGGACACAGGCATTGCGTACTGAAAAGAAAAAAGACACAAACAAAGGGGTTATATTGTAGATGCACATCATTACGGACAGTGTTCTGAGAAGGAGAACACAGCCACCCAATAGAGAACTTGGAAAAGGAACGGCACACAACAGCCTGCTTTTTATAACGATACCATATAGTCTTCATGTCCATGACTTCAATTCAGCCGATAAACTAGCTCTCCAGCTCTACGTTCCTCTCCAAAGGACGGTTCCTCTAAGCAAGCATTACACTGCTTGTATTCTTACTGGTAATGTGGGACATGCAGTGACAAAGGATGCCATTCGAGTGAGTGATTCGGGATGCCATTAGAGGTGAGTGATAAGGGTATGTCACTATAGGTGAGTGAAAAGGGATCATTCAGGTGAGTGACAAGGGACAGTTCCACCGTGTCCACAAGATTTTTCAGCAGGCCATCCAAACAACTGATGCTGCCACCCCAAAACATCGCAATATTGCAAAAACAAAGCTTACATCTTAATATGAGAAACGAGACAACAAATACACAGAAAAAGAAGAGTTTACCTCTTTGGCAAAAACGGCCCCATGGTGGTTTGCAATGACAATTAACGCGTTGAACTCCTTCTTGACCAAGGTACGCACGATCTTGTTCACGATTAGACCTCTTCTTATGGAGTGAACTCCAAGCCCATCTGCTCCAGTTTCTCGGTTTCCAAAATATAACCTTCACCCACGTCACCACCATCTTCCTTACCATGATGCCATCTTGGATTTTTCCTGTAAGGGAACTTTCAGAATACTCATGTTCATGATCGGTGATAGTTTCATCATCATCCATTTTTTTGTAAACCTTTTCGTTTTGTGAGCAATGTCATGCTGATCTGCATCTTCTCTTGCATCATCTCCAAAAGCATACTTATCAGTGAGGGAAGTGTTGACGAAACCATTCGATTTCACATTATAGACATTTCTTCACCTTCATTTCTCAATTCACACTTTCCTCCATTATTGCATGGATTGGAAGACAGGATCATCTAGGTCAAAGGAAATGAAACTAATTACACTCATGAAAATGTAAAAACACAATTGGCACATCCACTCATTGCTCATTGATCAGAAACGAGTCAACCGCACAGATTTCAACAACACCAGCAACAATTAGAATGGTACTCGTAGAGTGCATACCTCACCAGGGTGACCACTTTACCTTTTGTATCCCACTGATAAGCCAGATCTGAATCCGGACCTAAAACCAAAATCTAATCCGCTTTTCTGTCACCTAACAACTCAACCACCAAGTTTTGTCAGAACTAGTACACAACTTTTTTGAGATATCCTGCACACAAACAAACAGACAAACAAACAAGAAAGACGTCGTGCAAAGCACAATACTTACCAAATCCACAAATCAAATTTGAACTTTATAAAATAGTAGGTTTGTAGAATTCAGTGACCTGAAATGTAAATCCTTTCAAATTTCCAAGTCAATGAAATGAAAATTGACAATTTAGAAAATTGACTTTTGTCCATGTTAACTGACAAAATTATTGGTGATTGAAATCAGTGATTTGAAATGCAAATCAAAGTTAATCGGATGAAAATTGACAATTTTTTGAAAAAAGAGTCCAAACACCTCGTCTGTTCTCATCTTCTCTTTGTTCTAACTTTCCTTGGGTATGTTTCTAATGGTACCCGTCTTAATATGTTAAGATTGAGAAGTTCATTATATTTGTATAGTTCTGCCCTGTGTCCTTTAATTGTCCCTTTGTCAATATTAGCATGTGCTTTTGCTTCATTTATTGCAATAAATTGTGTTATAAATGTACCCAGCTCGTAGCGTTGTTTTCCCCATTGGTCCAGCAATAGTTCCGCATGCAGTTTAGCCAGGAAGTTCTGCCCCATATAATTTGCTCTTCTTTTCCGGTGCGTTACTCGCAGCTCCACTCGGCTACACATAATCTAGTGAGTAATTAGAATATGCAGAGGGCATAGACCCCCCACCCCCTTGGTACAGCTGACCAAATGTAATGGATCACGCAGAGTAGTTAACCCCGCATGATTGGCAGTACCAATCGACGCTCATGTTGCTTCACAACCCGCTGGAGCCCGAAGTTATCCGTGCCGGTGGCCTCAGGACCAGATGTTTGGGAGGAACTCGAGCCTTCCCCTCATGGCAAAACTCAAACCTGGTCCGCAACAATATAATATTATTCCATTCCATTGGACCATACTCTGTACAAAGGTCGGTGCTGCCGAAGCAGTTCCTGGCTATTAGGCCACAATCCTGGACAGGTCGCCACTCCCACACAGGATACTTGAATGACTCGATCATCCCAGCAAGTGTACTCATTTTGCCGACCTCAGAAGGATGCAGGCGAGTCAACACCCTGGTGAAGTAATCAGCGTGGCAGACGACTTGAACTCAGACCCTTGGATCCAAGCCACCACCCTAACCACTGAGCCAACACCAGGCTTCAATATTATATAAACAAACATAAATATATCACACACATATACATACATACAATATACATATCTGTAATAATAAATGCAGTGTGTCAGTCAGTGAGTCAGTGTGTGTGTGTGTGTGTCTCTCCTCCATAACTCCAAAAACCATGAAACATGCGCCTGAAACTTTGCATGCACACGAGGGAACTCCAAGGAGTGCATGAATGAAAACTGGGTGTTTGGGTCAATTTAAACATCCCTTTGAAATAGTTAATGGCCTCATTAATTATTCTAATCAAGTCTCATCCTTGGTCACCTTGCGGGTCCTAATTCGCCATTTTTTTTTTAGGCCTGCTCAAAAATGTCTTGACTTGGAACAGGCCGCAACAATTCTCAATTATAAAGTTGTGTTTCCCCCCCCCCCACCACTTTCCTCACTCATATTGTAGAAATGCATGTTATCATATCTACGAATTACTGGATACATTGCAATGCTTATAAACGACGGAGACGCCACCAGCGTTCGTGGCTTTATTTCATTTCCACCAAATGCCATAACCTCTAGAATCTCTCAATCTGAGCCAAATTTTAAATGTAAACTCTGGAATTTATTATCAGCAGTGCCGACTGCTAAAAAACAACTGTTCATTTGTCCAATTCAGACATTGCTTGGCATTCGGTATCTGCGGCGTGTACGGTTTTATGACCGATCGTGGTCGCTAATCACTACCCAGTCAGCCATTCTTATCAACCGTTTACATTGGAGTGCTTGCTTGAGTGCTTAAGCCACTGGTGAGCTTGGTTGTACGTTTCCAAGCCATGGCCATATCTAAAAAATATTCGCACTGGCAATGAAGTATAGCGATCAACTTCAACAAAGTTCAGGCCCGACTCGCCTGCGTTGCCCCGCGTTGTTGGAAGCGGCTCGCTTGCCGAAACGTACAATTATATTTGACGTTTCCCCTTTTTGCATGATCTTCTTTCATTACATGACCCATCACTTCCACATAGACACAGTGCTTAAAGATTCACCACCCCCTGATTGTTGTACATTTATTGTGTTACTGCCTGAATTTAAAACAGATTAAATTTAAATATTTTGTCACCGATCCACACAAAATACCCCAAAATGACAAAGTGAAAACATGTTTTAGAAATTTACAAATTCATTAAAAACGAAAGCTGAAAGACTTGATCAATATGTATTCCACCCCCCCCCCCCCCCCCCCGAGTCAATCTTGTGGAAGCAACTTTGCAGTGATTACAGCTTCGAGTTTTCTTGGGTATGTGTGTATCAGCTTTGCACATCTGGATTTGGGATTTTCTCCCATTTGCTTGGCATATGTTTGGGTCATTGTCCTGTTGGAGTCTTTTGCCGTCTCGGGTCTTTTGCACTCTGAAGCGGTTCTCCTCAATGATTTGCACTGTATTTGGCTCCATTCATTGTTCTCTCGATCCTAAGTCTCAGTCCCTGCCGCTGAAAAGCATTCCCATAGCACAGCTCCACCATCATGCTTCATGTTAGGGATGTGTAAGACGTGTGTAGAGCTGTGCTCAGTTCCTGCCAGACGTAATGCTTTGCATTAGGCCAAGAGTTCAATTGTCTTCTCATCAAACCACAGAATCTATATGCCTCAATGCTCATGCCTTTCACGTGCCTTTTTGCAAACTCCAGGTGTGCAGTCATGTGCCTTTTTCAGGAGTGGCTTCCGTTTTGCCACTCTCCCATAAAGCCTCGATTGTGAAGTGCTGCAGAGATTGTTGCCCTTCCGCAGGTTCTCCCATCTCAGCCAAGGACTCTGTAGTTCTCTCAGAGTGGTCATTGGGTTCTTGGCACCTCCCTGACCAAGGTCCTTCTGGCCCAAGTTGCTCAGTTTGGTCGACTGGCAGCTCTACAAAGAGTCTGGGTAGTTCCATAGTCTTTCCATTCCGAATGATGGAGTTCACTGTGCTCTTGGGGAACTTTCAACCCCAGAAATGTTTTATCCCTTCCCAGATCTATGCCTCCTCACAATTCTATCTGGAGTTCTACGGACAGTTCCTGGATTCATGTAGAGTTTCTGCTCGACGTGCACTGTCAAATGTGAGATCTCATAGAAAGGTGTGTTCTTTCCAAATATGTCCAATCAATTGAGTTGTCCATATGTGGACTCATATCAAGTTGTAGACATCTCAAGGATGATCAAAGGAAATTGATACAACCTGAGCTCAGTTTGAAGTGTCGTAGCAAGGGTTGAATACTTCTTGAGCAAGACATTTCAGCTTCTCATTTTTATAATTTGTAAAAAAAATTCTAAAAACATATTTTTACTTTGTCTTAATGTGTATTTTGAGCAGTCAACATTTTGTTTAATGTTGTAAACAAAATGTGACAAAAGTCAAGGGTTGAATACTTCTGAAGGCACTGTGACATAAAAAAAGTAAATTAAACGTTTTGTTTTCAAAAGTTTCTTCAACCGTGTCGTTGAATGCTTGCTCGCAGACATTCTTCAAGCTTCGATCTCTCCAATGCTCCATGGCAATACCGTGGCTCGGTTCTCTGTGAGACATCTCCATAGTAAAGAGAAATATCAATGAGATGATCACTCCAAGCTGTCTAGACTGGGTTTGAATCCCGACCCAGCTATAAACTTCATCCTGGTGTTTCACAGGCAGGGCGATTCGTCAATGTGTGCCGTCTCTGAGACGACGGTTAAACTGGAAGCGCATCTACCGAATCCAATCAATCAATCTCTGCTCCCACTCTCCACCCTCGTCCCACCCTTCACTACCCCCTATTTTTAAACCATTTATTATAAAACACACCTTCATAATGAGGTTTAACAATGGTAAAAAAACATAAAAATGTAATAGCCCCAGTTGTTTCCAGTAATATTTGCGTTTGAGAGGTAAAGGGCTAGCCATACTATTGTACATCAAAATGGCCACCAGTTTATCAGTCGACCATCTTCAGCAGATATCACAAAATAGAATGTGAGGTGCACGTGTACGCTTCATGTGCTGTGCTTGTGCCAAATTGACAAAATCGGACATGCATGTCTGAGAAATGGTTGGGGACACATTAAGTAACAAAATGGCACCAGTCAGCCCATCTTGGATCTTTGAATCTTGGGGAAAATAAACACGTGCATACAGTGGGGAGAACAATTATTTGATACACTCGATGTTGCAGATTTGTCCCACGTTAACAAGCACCTAGGTGTAATTTATCATAGTACATTTTCAACTGTGGAATGACGGAATTAAAACAAATATTCCTGAAAATTCACATTGTCTGATTTTTAAATAACTTAATTTGCATTTTATTGCATGAAATAAGTATTGATCATCTACCAAACAGTAAGAATTCCGGCTCTCACCAGACCTGTTCGATTTTGTCTTTAAGAAGCCCTCCATTCTCCACTCATCCTAGTATAACTGGCACACGTTTGAACTCTTTATCTCATAAAGACAGCTGTCCACACATCAATCAATCAGACTCCAACCTCTCCCAATGGGCAAGACCAGAAAGCTGTTCTAAGGACATCAGGGACAAAATTCGTGACATGCACAAGGCTGGATGGCTACAGGACGATAGGCAAGGCAGCTTGTGTGAGAAGGCAACAAGCTGTTGGTTCAATTATTAGAAAATGGAAGAGTTTCAAGATAAACAGTCAATCTCCCTCGGTTCTGGTGGCTCACATGCAAAATCTCACCTCGTGGAGCCTCAATGAATCATGAGAAAGGTGAGGATCAGCCACAGAAGCTACACTGGCAGACCTGTCGCAATGACCTGAGAGACTGGGCCCAGTGATAAAGAAAAACCATAATAACACAGCTACGCCGTCCATTGGATTAAAATCCTGCAGCGCACGGCAAGGTCCACTCTGCTCAAGCCAGCGCATGTCCATGGCCCTCTGAGTTTGCCAATGACCATCTGGATTGATTCCAGAGAGAATGGAGAAGGTGCATGTGTCTATGAGACAAAATAGAGCTTTTTGGCTTGTAAACCCACTCGCGTGTTTGGAGGAAGAAGAAGGATGAGTACAACCCAAGAACACCTCCAACTGTGAAGCATGGAGGTGAGAAACATCATTCTTTGGAGATGCTTTCTGCAAAAGGGGACGGACACGCACCGTATTGAGGAGATGGATGGGGCCCATGTATCGCGAGATCTGGCCAACATCCTCCGTCGCTCAAACAAGAGCATTTGAAGATGGGCGCGTGGCTGGTCTTCCAGATGACAACGCACCCAACACCACACCAGGGCAACTAAGGAGTGGCTCCGTAAGAAAGCATCTCAAGTTCCTGGAGTGCCTAGCCAGTCTCCAGACCTGACCCAATAGAAAAATCTTGTGAGGAGTGAAAAGTCTGTGTGCCCCAAGCGACAGCCCCGAAACCTGGAGGATCTGGGAGAAGATCTGTATGGAGGAGTGGCCAAATCCCTGCTGCGTCTGTTGCAAACCTGTTAAGAAACTAAGGGAAACGTCTGATTCTCTGAATGCAAAACAAAGGTTTCTGTACCAAATATGAAGTTCTGTTTTTTCTGATGTATCAAAAAAATACTTATTTCCATGCAATAAAATGCAAAATTAGATTATTTAAAATCAGTACATGTTCGATTTTCAGGATTTTGTTATAAGCATCCCATTCCTTCACAGTGAAGTGTATATGATAAAAAATTACAGACCATTTACTGCTTTGCAAGTGGGAAAACCTGCAAAGATCGGCAGTGTATCAATAATTGTCTCTCCCCACTAGTATGCAAGCCATCATCTTGATCTGTTGGCCAAGTTTGAACAACACGGTAATGCATTCCGAGAAATGGTTGAAGACATGTCTTCAACATTGGGTTTCTTTTTACAACTAAAAGGCCGTCAGTCGCCTTCAGTCGATCTCGGCCTATCGATCTTCGATCGCTTCACGAAACAAATGATGTGCTATGTTACATCATATGTTGATGTTTGTGCCAATAAGAATAAAATTCGTCCATACATGTCCGAGATATGGTGCGGACGCCCCGCCGGACATTGAACATCCGAGACCAAATCATTAGCACCATTTCAGACTAAGTCCACGGGTAGTATACACAGAAACAATCGCCAAAAAACAAAACATTACAATTCACGAACTCAAAAGTAGTTCAGGGGTGAACCTCTGCCAGAGCAGTGTAGTAGTTCAATTGGTTGGGTGAGACACATTTGTGCGGCAATTACATCTAGTAGGCAGCGACTACATCCTTGATGCGACTATGAGTAGTAGCGCAAATACCGTCACAGAGATGTCATGAGTGATCGGCTGATTGGAAGCAGGTACAGAGACAGAACCGAAACTACACCATGCCAAGCCAAACCACAGTGATCTCACTCATGGGGCGTGTGGAGAGGAAGTCCTCGAATGTTGAACTTGATTTCGGTATATGAACCGGCCGTTAGTGGATTGCAGTAGTATGATCTCAGCTCTTACAACGTGATACAACAGCATCTGGCTCCCAAATATCAGATCTACTGATTCTGAACACTCACAAATTGGCCTGGAGAAGGTGTGGATATCACGCTGTAGCGGGCACACTTTTTGATTATCGGTAAATCTTGTGATATCATTGACGATTACAAGGCTCATCAGGAACAGTATTATCAGTAGTTCCAGAGTGTCACAATACGGGAGGCACAACAGATTTCAACATTCCTGCCCATTGAAGCAATCGGGACTGGACGATCAAGCAAAGGCACGTGCGAACACACGAGGAGAGGCAAGTCTTAGTTCAGTACCTGCATGTTTATTGCTTTCTTCAGGACTCTGATAGTTTTTACATTGCGTTCAATAAGACATTTGACCGAGCAATACGGGGATTGACGTCACAACTCAAATCCATGCTTTTGCAAAGGCTCGAAATTCAGCACTATCAAAAGTGTCCCCGTTATCACATATGAGGCAAGGTATTGCCAAAACTCGGAGAAAAATATCCGGAGACACTGACTAACAACACCGCTCGGCAAGGACTAGAAATCGTGCATGGAACAGAAACTTGGGTAGTATTCACACCAGAATTAACGATTGAGTGCCATCACTTGGCATAATATGGCAGTGAGCTCACTCCTGCCTTAGCGGAACCCTCATGTGGAAGCATGGCTCCGAACTCTGTACAGTTGGTACTCTGGCAGGTTTGGCAACTGCCGACCATACAATTCAATATCCCTATTATATTTATGTTCAGCCAGAACATGGTGTCTTTAGCGAGAAAGCTGTGTCTTCTCATGACCAAGTACCCGCGAGTGGAGTTGTGAAGATTTTCTTGTGTAAACATATCGGATACAAATCGCATTCCTTGGACAACAGATACCAGTATGTTCAACACACAGTTTCATCGCAAACCCTCCAAGAACCTCTAAATTCTCAAGGCAAGCCATTGATGATGTCACAAAGCGAACTAAGATCTGGGGCACGAAGCATTTGTTGCTGTTTAGAATTTGAACCTTTTCTGAATGAAATCTACAGGTCAAATAATCAAAGCTCAAATTGATGCAGTGTTGTTCGGACGAGTAAGTGAGAGAGCCAATCTGCGAAGTTGATGTTTATGCCCTTGCGATGCTCGATCGGTCTCAAGTAAATGTATCCTTGCAGACACACCAACAGCCGTTGAAGACCGGAGTGCGCGCGCAGGCCGCTTCTCCCGAACATTCCAGCGATTTGTGATCCGTTATCACATGAAGTTGGGACCATTCAGTTTCGTATATGAACATCGTTCCACCACCCAACACCGATCGCAAAGCAGTTCTCTTCAAAAACAGCATATCGATTGCTCGGCATTCATAGAGGTCTTGCTAGCAAAAGCAACGGGTTGTAACTGGTGCCCGAGCCTGGAGCAGGCGGCGCCAAGGCCATGAATACTCGGTCACCACGCGAGGTACACTGGCGCATCCGCGCTTAGTAAGAGAAGTGAGCGCTCAGAAACCTCGATCTCTCTCTTTCGATACAGCGTGGCAGGGGGCCGCAAAAGAATGATAGCATAAGAAGAACTTAGCTTTCAGCATTCGGTGCGAGATGCGATGGTGGGCGGAAATGACGTCTTTCGTTCGTTCGTACATGAGAGGGGCGCGTTTCTTTGGCCGATTTTTCCCCGTCAAGCAATAAATTAAATGGTTTTCACATATATACACATTAGTTTCACAAATTTCCATTTAATACTCGGGTATTTCCGTCAATTCTCGCTATTTCCGTCTAGGTTACGCACTGCCATCTACCGGACGGCCGTCATTGGCTGTCTTGAGGCACGTGGGGGGGGGGGGGGGGGGGACGGGGACACCAGAGACGTGGTAGACACCGGGACATTTCAAACTCGGTGCAATTGTATACAGCGCACGCGCTGTAATTACTCGGATCTAGTCACACGGCTTGTCGAACCGTGTTTTCTCGTTTGTTTATACACACACACACACACACACACACACACACACACCAAGTCAATGAAAATGACAAACACAAACATTTACCTTCAAACATGATGTAAAGTGGGAGATTATCGAAATTCAATTCAAAAATGTATCAAAACCACAGAACACAAAATGTCCATGTACACTCGATGCCAAAAACGATACGTACATAGCACGATATGTTAAAAAGTTGTGTACGGATTCGGATGAAACTTGATGGACAGGTTGGGTGTGTGACGAGGAGGAATTGGTTCCATTTTGGTGAAGGTCCGAATCCGGATCTGGATATGAGAATTGTTTAATTTTTTAAGTGATTCTTCACCATTGAGAGATATGGCTCAAAAACGATCTAGTGCTGGACAGCATGACATTTCAAACACGTGTGGGACCCGGTATGTTCTCATCGATCAGGTATTACGTGGCGGAGGTATGCGCTCTACCGAGTGCCCTTGTAGCTTTTACCTTCGCCACCGAAGGTGAAGATGGTTATGTTTCCACCTCTCTCTGTCTGTTTATTTCTTGCAAAATGAAACATTTTTCAAGTATATTGGTTCGTCGATTTTGTTATTCTGTCTGTCTGTC
>CM068962.1:584005-603198 GCA_035128595.1 Eptatretus atami
TCACCCCCCCTTCAAACACTAATCAATTCACCCCCCCCCTTTCACAACACAAATCATTCGCTCCCCCCTCACAACATGAAATCATTCACCCCCCCTCACAACACTAAATCATTCACCCCCGCCCCCCCCCTTCACAACACTAAATCATCCCCCCCTTCACAACCACTAAATCATTCACCCCCCCCTTACAACACAAATCATTCGCTCCCCTTCACAACATGAAATCATTCACCCCCCCCCTTCACAACACTAAATCATTCACCCCGCCCCCCCCCCCTTCACAACACTAAATCATTCACTCCCCCTTCACAACACTAAATCATTCACCCCCCCCTATTCACAACACTAAATCATTCACCCCCCGCCCCCCCCCCCTCACATCACAAATCATTCACCCCACCTTCACAACACTAAATCATTCACCCCCGCCCCCCCCCCCCTTCACAACACCAAATCATTCACCTCCCCCCCTTTCACAGCACAAATCATTCACCCCCCCCTTCACAACACTAACATTCACTCCACCTTCACAACACTATATCATTCACCCCCCCCCCCCTTTCACAGCACAAATCATTCACCCCCCCTTCACAACACTAATCATTCACCCCCCCCCCTTCACGCACACAACACCTTACAGCACAAATCATTCACCCCGCCCCCCCTTCACAACACTAAATCATTAACCCCGCCCCCCCCTTCACAACACAAATCATTCATTCTTGTTCACACACTTTTTCTGTATCTATTATTGTTTTGAAAAAGTTGTGTAAACCATAAATCATCCCCAGACATTACTGTACCATTGACGTTATCATTAAAAACACTCGTGTTTGGTTTAGAGATTGTGAAATGGATATTTTACCGAATTCGCAGAATAAACCTTTGTACGGAGGTGAACACAAACAATGCGAACGTCGCCGACCACGTTTCAAACACCTTCCACCATTTTGACATGGATTCGGGTTACATGGCCTTCGTGGTCCTGTGGAAACACAGCAGAGCCGACATTACATGACAACACATGTGAAGAATAAAATAAACCAAAACGGATGGTATCATCTGACGCCAGGCTTAGAGTTTAACGTTTTTGGAGCAAGAATTCTCAGTGAAGATCAAGCCGACAGAGGACAAGAGAACAGATGAACAAGAAACCTGTCGTGAATCATGAAGGATTTTGGGTCTTAGGCCTCTTTCAGGGGTCTTAATGGTCTTGGAAGTCTTAAAGGTCTTCAACTGTCGAAGGGGTCTCAGCAGTCTAAAGGGTCGAAAGGTACGTTCCAATGCGACGTAATTAATAGACGTACGCGTGTGACCTCAGGGTGCAACCAACGTTCAAACAGTACGTAATTAATGGACATATAGTCATATGCTTCACTGTGAAAGTACATTCCAATAGTACGTAATTTATAGACGTCGTGATATGTTGGCGGCAACCAATGTTCAAGTTCAAACAGAACATAACAAGTGAAATCCTTCAATACAGCGCGTGTGGTGAAGCAAATGAGTACACTAATGTTAAAATATGCAATTTATGCTTTTTCAGTTGAAAAACAATTAAAAAGCGTACTTAATATTGAAATGTAAAAAATCTGTTATTATTGTGATCAGCACCTTTATATATATAACAGAAGGAATGAAATCGTTCGATACAGCGTGGCAGGGGGCCGCAAAAGAATGATAGCATAAGAAGAACTTAGCTTTCAGCATTCGGTGCGAGATGCGATGGTGGGCGGAAATGACGTCTTTCGTTCGTTCGTACATGAGAGGGGCGCGTTTCTTGGTTTTTTCCCCGTCAAGCAATAAATTAAATGGTTTTCACATATATAACACATTAGTTTCACAAATTTCCATTGAAATACTCGGGTATTTCCGTCAATTCTCGCTATTTCCGTCTAGGTTACGCACTGCCATCTACCGGACGGCCGTCATTGGCTGTCTTGAGGCACGTGGGGGGGGGGGGGGGGGGGACGGGGGACACCAGAGACGTGGTAGACACCGGGACATTTCAAACTCGGTGCAATTGTATACAGCGCACGCGCTGTAATTACTCGGCATCTAGTCACACGGCTTGTCGAACCGTGTTTCTCGTTTTTATAACACACACACACACACACACACACACACACACACACACCACACACACACCAAGTCAATGAAAATGACAAACACAAACATTTACCTTCAAACATGATGTAAAGTGGGAGATTATCGAAATTCAATTCAAAATGTATCAAAACCACAGAACACAAAATGTCCATGTACACTCGATGCCAAAAACGATACGTACATAGCACGATATGTTAAAAAGTTGTGTACGGATTCGGATGAAACTTGATGGACAGGTTGGTGTGTGACGAGGAGGAATTGGTTCCATTTTGGTGAAGGTCCGAATCCGGATCTGGATATGAGAATTGTTTAATTTTTTAAGTGATTCTTCACCATTGAGAGATATGGTCAAAAACGATCTAGTGCTGGACAGCATGACATTTCAAACACGTGTGGGACCCGGTATGTTCTCATCGATCAGGTATTACGTGGCGAGGATGCGCTCTACCGAGTGCCCTTGTAGCTTTTACCTTCGCCACCGAAGGTGAAGATGGTTATGTTTCCACCTCTCTCTGTCTGTTTATTTCTTGCAAAATGAAACATTTTTCAAGTATATTGGTTCGTCGATTTTGTTATTCTGTCTGTCTGTCTGTCTGTCTGTCTGTGTCTATCGCCTACTGGTCAATTTTAAACCGATCTTCACGAAACTTCACCACATGGTGAGTTTGTCATAAGGAAGAAGCCTGTTGTTTTTTTGAGGTCGAAATGTCAAAAGCTCAACACAGGTGCAAGGTCAACAACTAAAGTGGTATTTCTAAAATCAAGGAATAACAAGGAAATCTAAAACAGGTGGAGCCATTCAGCCCATCATACCTGTGCGAACACACAACAACCCATCCACACAAGATCCAAGGAAGAAAAGCAAAAAAATGTTTTAATTAATGAAATTAATTTTGTTTTCTTTGTTTGGGGTTTCTATTTTGTGTGTGGGGGGGGGTTCTTTTCTTTTCTTCTCCTCATGTGAGAGGGCATGGGTTTAGTTAAAAACACAAAACATCAACCATACAACCCCCCTTGAGAAGACCCCACCAACAGCACTCCGTACACAATCACCCATCAATACTCAAATTACCTAAAAATCCTCTCAACATCCCCATACCCCTCTATCTCCATAACTTCCAGGTACCTATCTAATTCTAATTTAAACTTATCTACTTTTTCGACTGCCACTACCTTTCCAGGGAGACCATTCCATACATTATCTACTCCCTGAGTGAAAGTCCCTTACCTTACTACCATCTTAACTCTCCTCTTCTTCACTCTCAGGCTATGGCCCCTGGTCCTTTCACAATCTACTCTGTTGAATAATTCATCTTCACTTATTTTATCTCTACCTTTCATTACCTTAAATATCTCTATCATATCTCCTCATAACCGCCTCCTTTCTAGTGTATAAAGCCCTGTCTCCTTCAGCCGCTCCTCATAGCTGAGTCTAGCTAGGCCAGGAATCTATCCAGTAGCCCTGCACTGAACCCTCTCTATGGCATCTATATCCTTCCGGAACTGTGGTAACCAGAACTGCACACACTATTCTAGATGTGGCCCTCACTAAATTCGTGTACAATTAACACCACCTCTTTTGATTTAATTATAAATGATCCCCCTCCTTATACAGCCTAAAACACTATTTGCTTTACCTATAGCTACCTGGCACTGTGCTGCCTGCTTACCTCCCGTATCTATTACCACCCCCAGATCCTTCTCCTGTGTGACACACTCCAAAATTACCCCTTACATCCTGTAATCTCTATTTTCATTGTTCTTTCCCATCCCCAACACCTTACACTTCCTCAGGTTAAATTACATCTGCCAGTCTTTTACCAAATCTATACAAGTATCAATACTTTCCTGAATCTGTTCACCACCACCTCTGCTATCCACCTGACCTCCAAGCTTTGTATCATCTGCAAATTTGGAAAGCTTACTCTTCACCCCATTATCCAAATCGTTGATGTGAATCATGAATAGTAATGGTCCGAGTACTGATCCGTGAGGTACCCCGCCACTTACATCCTCCCACTCACAGTCACTCTTTGCTTCCTACCACTAAACCAGTTTGCAATCCAATTATCTACCTGACCAGCCACTCCACAAGCCCTCACTTTGTCTAACAACCTCCGATGTGGTACCTTATCAATACCTTCTTAAAGTCTAGATATACTATGTCCACTACCTTTCCCTCATCCACCCAATCAGACACTGCTTCATCCTCAATTTTCATCCGATTCACTTGAGATTTGAAGAGCAGTTAAATATTTGTTCATTGAATTCAACCACAAATTATTTTTGAGGTCAAATTTGTTTTATGGATTTTGTAAGTGTCACGCTCTGCATGACATCTTCTTCTTCTTTGTTACTTGGCGAAAAAAAAATTCGCCAAGTATGTTGGTCTGTAGCATCTGTCTGTCTGTCTGTAGCGTCTGTTTGTCTGTCTGTAGCGTCTGTCTGTCTGTCAGTAGCGTCTGTCTGTCTGTCAGTCACACGATTTTTGGCCACAGTTTTCAAGCAATCGTTCTGAATTTTTTGTGTGTGTGTGTGTGTGTGTGTAGGTGACCGGTCAAGGACAGCAACGCTAAATTTGGTGAAGACCCAAATCCGGATCCAGACACGAGAGTTATTTAATTTTTAACTGATTCTTCCCCATTGAGAGATGGGGATAAAAACGATATTGCATGATATCTCAAAAGGTTGAGGATGGATTCGGATGAAACTTGATGGACAGGTTGGGTGTGCGACAAGGACTAATTGATTCCATTTTGGTGAAGGCCGCAGGTTCAGATCCTTTCTATTTTTGGTGAAGGTCCGTTAAACCAGCAGGTTCAGATCCGACCGATCAGTGGGATACAAAATGTAAACTGTTCTGCCTGGCGGAGGTATGTTCTCTACCGAGTGCCGTTCCGTTTCACCAAGTTGTCACTCTATGAGTGATTTTTCATTTTCTTTCTTGTTTGTCTGGGCAATATCAGAGCCATTCTTTGAGTTAGGGAGCTGAAATTTGGCGACAAAAGTGAAGATCTGCTTTGGCAAAATGATATTTTTTTGGCGTTGTTGAATTAATTGATTAAACACTTAATTATTAGCGATTTATTGATGACTTTATTTTCTTTCTTATCTGGGCAATATCTCAGGCACCTTTTGAGCGAGGAAACTAATATTTGGACACGACAGTAAACAAGTGGTTTGGCTATAAAGGGTATTTTTATACACCGCTCCTTCGCAATTCCACATCCAGGTGATGCATGACCAATTCCATATCCAGATTGCACAAAAGCTAAATGACTGGGAAAATGGAAGCTTTTTCACATGAATGGGCAAACTGCCCTAGCTCGCTGTTTAACCCAGATGAAGGACACCCATCTGGATACGGCATGAGAAAAGGCCACAAGGCAGATTATGTTATGGCTTTGAAGAGTACAAGGGGTTCTCACTGGGAGGCACTGGATCAACTTCCCCCTTCCAAAGAAAAGAGAGCTACGGTACTTGATATAATGGCATTTATTCAACGTTTTCAAGGTATGGGATGCACCATTTTAATCAACGACAACAAAAGCACCTTCACAAGATTCTGAATATGAAACCAGCAGGCTGTGATGTGATTCACATCATTCGTGAGAGATATGACATCAATCCATCAAGTCACCTGAAATATGCGGAAAGATACCACAGACGAAACAATATACAGAATCTCAAGACCTTGAATCCCCACTCTAGTCTTTCTGTGCCACAGTGAAAAAAAACTTCACTTATAAAATGGAGAACAAGGACAGGCTACTGAACTTCCTTCATGAGTCTTGGTCAAAGGACACCCAAAATATCCCAGATCAGTGTCAAGTCATCATTGGACGATTTTTACCTGGACCAGCCATCAAGTTAACAAGAAATATAGCCTCTGAGTTGTCCGATTTAAATTGTCAACCCCATGAGGAGGCCGACACACGGATATTTACCCATGTTTCCTCCTGCGTACAAGAAGATAAGTGCAACAGAGTAGTCATTATAGCGAATGATACAGATATCGTAATCATGGCCATCTCCCATGTATCCCACATGCCTGAATTAAATAAACTATGGATATATAAAAATACCTCGTCATGCTCCAGTCAAAACCAGAGAACAAAGGTACTCCTGCCATGCCACAGAATAGCCAATTATCTTTCCTCTGCCCATCCAACAGTAGACATAACAGCAATACTCTTAGCTGCATACATAATAACAGGAAGAGACACTGTCAGCTATCCTTATTTCGTTGGAAAACCACGCACACTCAAAATTGCTTTGGACTGTGCACCCGTTCTTGGGCCCCTAGCAGAAAATGCCAACATTAGGGAAACCTTAGATGTCACAGCAGATGTTGTCGTTTCAGCCAAGAAATGAGTTTTTGCACTGTATGGCAAAAAAACTAAATGAGCTCCATTGCCACCTGTTCATGACGGAAAGCGGATATTCGTTCTCTACCAGCAACAGAGGATGCATCCCATCTTCACCGACTGTGATCCGTCAATCAGCTAGCCATTTGAAAACGACAATCCCAATCGCAACCAGCCCTAGCAGATCCAATCAAATTTGGAAGGAAAGCAGAAAATGGCCACCTGATTGCAAACAGAATGACAAAGCCCCTAAAACCAAAATTAGTCGACACTTCCTGCAACTGCCAAAAAGGTAGATGCAAAAGGCGTTGCGCTTGCGGAGTGGCAATGGTTAAATGTACCATTACCTGCTTGTGTTGTGGTGATCCACAAAAGTGTGATCTTCATCAGATGTCGAATACTCAATTCCATGAAACTAGAACTGGCTTTTGGTTTGATTAACTAAAGATAAGTGAGATAGTCTCGACTTCCTTGGTATCCAGTGCCTTGAATTACAAATCAAGGTCGTGCATGCGTGAATTGCCATCTTCTGAAGATCGCGTAAAAATGCCTCTTTGGGGTTACCATAACGACTATATTACTTTTGATGAATATCTTGCGATCAAAACCTTTGTTCTTGAGTTTACTTCCATCAGTAATATTTCAGTTGTCTTATTGAAGTTACAGTACCTAGATATTCACTTCCCTTTAAGATCGATGACCTCTCTCTCTCTGGTAACATCATCGATGATGTAATCAAAATAATTGCATTACCAAATTATAGCTCAGTGTTAATATCTGATTGAAAATTATTATTGAATACATTATGAAGCTGGATAAGGTTAGAATCTATGCTGTTACATCATAAAATGAGAAGACATGAAGGCTGTCTGTGTTTCAACGAATTTCTTGTTCATTTTTCAAAATTTCCCCCTTTGGTTTAAAAGGGTTTACATAATAACTATGCACCTTTTGTAACCTTTCTTGATATTAAAAATTTTGTCCATATGCATTCTTATATAGATATAATGTTTTCGATATTCTGACTGTATTGGTGTGTGTGAAATGGGGCAATCTATTGACGAGAATCATCGATTTTCACTTCCCTTCAAAATCGGTGACCTTTTGATTTCTAGTGACGGCATCAATCATGTAATCAAACTAATTTTACTACCAAATTGTAGCCTGGGCCAAAGTCCTTTCATTTGATGCCTAAACATGTATGTCTTCTTGAAAGCTGACCCCATATAAATCCCAAATGTATTTCCTCTACCTATATATTTTTAGCCAAAAGTGTTGCTTCTAAAAGTTAAAAGTTTGGCCCGTAATTTGAGTTCGCAGGAGATTTTGCCGAGCACACAACATAAAATCGATGAGGAATGGATATATCTACCAAAAATACAAACAAACAAAGTAAAGCATCCATCCACACCTCCATCAGGATTTTAGGGCCTTGGTTCCCTCCCCTACTAAGAAAGCAAAATTAGACAATTTTCAGTGTTTCTATGATGATGCTTCCATTTTTCTTTTGAAACGTGAGCAACTCTTCATGACCCACCAGCTCATATTTTGTTAGAACTTAATTAAGAAAGCATTTGCATCTTTTTGTGAAGAGTATAAAAAACAAACATTGCTTTGGATGTGGTGGTGGTGGTGGTGCACCACATTTCGTACCTGACTCACATCTTTCACCAGAGTACCGTGGCTTACACACACAGTTATAAAGATCCGGAGACACAGGTCGAATCAAGCAGATGCTGCGTGCTTTTGGACATCGGTTACGGACACAGGCATTGCGTACTGAAAAGAAAAAAGACACAAACAAAGGGGGTTATATTGTAGATGCACATCAGTTACGGACAGTGTACTGAGAAGGAGAACACAGCCACCCAATAGAGAACTTGGAAAAGGAACGGCACACAACAGCCTGCTTTTTTAAACGATACCATATAGTCTTTCATGTCCATGACTTCAATTCAGCCCGATAAACTAGCTCTCCAGCTCTACGTTCCTCTCCAAAGGACGGTTTCCTCTAAGCAAGCATTACACTGCTTGTATTCTTACTGGTAATGTGGGACATGCAGTGACAAGGGGATGCCATTCGAGGTGAGTGATTCGGGGATGCCATTAGAGGTGAGTGATAAGGGTATGTCACTATAGGTGAGTGAAAAGGGAATGTCATTCAGGTGAGTGACAAGGGGACAGTTCCACCGTGTCCACAAGATTTTTTCAGCAGGCCATCCAAACAACTGATGCTGCCACCCCAAAACATCGCAATATTGCAAAAAACAAAGCTTACATCTTAATATGAGAAACGAGACAACAAATACACAGAAAAAGAAGAGTTTACCTCTTTGGCAAAAACGGCCCCGAAATGGTGGTTTGCAATGACAATTAACGCGTTGAACTCCTTCTTGACCAAGGTACGCACGATCTTGTTCACGATTAGACCTCTTCCTTATGGAGTGAACTCCAAGCCCATCTGCTCCAGTTTCTCGGGTTTCCAAAATATAACCTTCACCCACGTCACCACCATCTTCCTTACCATGATGCCATCTTGGATTTTTCCTGTAAGGGGAACTTTCAGAATACTCATGTTCATGATCGGTGATAGTTTCATCATCATCCATTTCTTTTGTAAACCTTTTCGTTTTGTGAGCAATGTCATGCTGATCTGCATCTTCTCTTGCATCATCTCCAAAAGCATACTTATCAGTGAGGGAAGTGTTTGACGAAACCATTCGATTTCCATTTATAGACATTTCTTCACCTTCATTTCTCAATTCACACTTTCCTCCATTATTGCATGGATTGGGAAGACAGGGATCATCTAGGTCAAAGGAAATGAAACTAATTACACTCATGAAAATGTAAAAACACAATTGGCACATCCACTCATTGCTCATTGATCAGAAACGAGTCAACCGCACAGATTTCAACAACACCAGCAACAATTAGAATGGTACTCGGTAGAGTGCATACCTCCACCAGGGTGACCACTTTACCTTTTGTATCCCACTGATAAGCCAGATCTGAATCCGGACCTAAACCAAAATCTAATCCGCTTGTTCTTGTCACCTAACAACTCAACCACCAAGTTTTGTCAGAACTAGTACACAACTTTTTTTGAGATATCCTGCACACAAACAAACAGACAAACAAACAAGAAAGACGTCGTGCAAAGCACAATACTTACCAAATCCACAAATCAAATTTGAACTTTAAAATAGTAGGTTGTAGAATTCAGTGACCTGAAATGTAAATCCTCTTCAAATTTCCAAGTCAATGAAATGAAAATTGACAATTTTAGAAAATTGACTTTTGGTCCATGTTAACTGACAAAATAATTGGTGATTGAAATCAGTGATTTGAAATGCAAATCAAAGTTAATCGGATGAAAATTGACAATTTTTTGAAAAAGAGGTCCAAACACCTCGTCTGTTCTCATCTTTCTTTGGTCTAACTTTCCTTGGGGTATGTTTCTAATGGTACCCGTCTTAATATGTTAAGATTGTAGAAGTTCATTATATTTGTATAGTTCTGCCCTGTGTCCTTTAATTGTCCCTTTGTCAATATTAGCATGTGCTTTTGCTTCATTTATTGCAATAAATTGTGTTATAAATGTACCCAGCTCGTAGCGTGTTTTCCCCATTGGTCCAGCAAGTTCCGCATGCAGTTTAGCCAGGAAGTTCTGCCCCATATAATTTGCTCTTCTTTTCCGGTGCGTACTCGCAGCTCCACTCGGCTACACATAATCTAGTGAGTAATTAGAATATGCAGAGGGCATGAGACCCCCCCACCCCCTTGGTACAGCTGACCAAATGTAATGGATCACGCGAGATAGTGTAACCCCGCATGATTGGCAGTACCAATCGACGCTCATGGTTGCTTCACAACCCGCTGGAGCCCGAAGTTATCCGTGCCCGGTGGCCTCAGGACCAGATGTTTGGGAGGAACTCGAGCGCTTCCCCTCATGGCAAAACTCAAACCCTGGGTCCGCAACAATATAATATTATATTCCATTCCATTGGGACCATACTCTGTACAAAGCGTCGGTGCTGCCGAAGCAGTTTCCTTGGCTATTAGGCACAATCCTGGACAGGTCGCCACTCCCACACAGGATACTTGAATGACTCGATCATCCCAGCAAGCTGGTACTCATTTTGCCGACCTCAGAAGGATGGCAGGCTGAGTCAACACCCTGGTGAAGTAATTCAGCGGGCAACGAGGCTTGAACTCAGGACCCTTGGATCCCAAGCCACCACCCTAACCACTGAGCCAACACCAGGCTTCAATATTATATAATACAAACATAAATATATGCACACACATATACATACATACATATACATATCTGTAATAATAAATGTCAGTGTGTCAGTCAGTGAGTCAGTGTGTGTGTGTGTGTGTCTCTCCTCCATAACTCCAAAACCATGAAACATAGCGGCCTGAAACTTTGCATGCACACGAAGGGAACTCCAAGGGAGTGCATGAATGAAAACTGGGTGTTTGGGTCAATTTAAACATCCCTTTTGAAGATAGTTAATGGCCTCATTTAATTATTCTTAATCAAGTCTCATCCTTGGTCACCTTGCTGGGGTCCTAATTCGCCATTTTTTTTTTGGCCTGCTCAAAAATGTCTTGACTTGGAACAGGCCGCAACAATTTCTCAATTATAAAGTTGTTTCCCCCCCCCCCCCCACCACTTTCCTCACTCATATTGTAGAATGCATGTTCATCATATCTACGAATTACTGGATACATTGCAATGCTTATAAACGACCGGAGACGCCACCAGCGTTCGTGGCTTTATTTCATTTCCACAAATGCCATAACCTCTAGAATCTCTCAATCTGAGCCAAATTTTAAAATGTAAACTCTGGAATTTAATTTATCAGCAGTGCCGACTGCTAAAAAAAACAACTGTTCATTTGTCCAATTCAGACATTGCTTGGCATTCTGGGTATCTGCGGGTGTACGGTGTTTTTATGACCGATCGGTGGTCGCTAATCACTACCCAGTCAGCCGTTCTTTATCAACCGTTTCATTGGAGTGCTTGCTTGAGTGCTTAAGCCACTTGGTGAGCTTGGTTGTACGTTTCCAAGCCATGGCCATATCTAAAAAATATTCGCACTGGCAATGAATATATCGATCAACTTCAACAAAGTTCAGGCCCGACTCGCCTGCGTTTGGCCCCGCGTTGTTGTGAAGCGGCTCGCTTGCCGAAAATGTACAATTATATTTTGACGTTTTCCCCTTTTTGCATGATCTTCTTTCATTACATGACCCATCACTTCCACATAGACACAGTGCTTAAAGTATTCACACCCCTTGATTGTTGTCACATTTATTGTGTTACTGCCTGAATTTAAAACAGATTAAATTTAAATATTTTGTCACCGATCCACACAAAATACCCCAAAATGACAAAGTGAAAACATGTTTTTAGAAATTTTACAAATTCATTAAAAACGAAAAGCTGAAATGACTTGGCATCAATATGTATTCCACCCCCCCCCCCCCCCCCCCCCCGAGTCAATACTTTGTGGAAGCAACTTTGGCAGTGATTACAGCTTCGAGTTTTCTTGGGTATGTGTGTATCAGCTTTGCACATCTGGATTTGGGGATTTTCTCCCATTTGCTTTGGCATATGTTTGGGGTCATTGTCCTGTTGGAGTCTTTTGCCGTCTCGGGTCTTTTGCACTCTGAAGCTGGTTCTCCTCAATGATTTGCCTGTATTTGGCTCCATTCATTGTTCTCTCGATCCTAAGTCTCAGTCCCTGCCGCTGAAAAGCATCCCCATAGCACGATGCTGCCACCATCATGCTTCATGTTAGGGATGGTGTAAGACGTGTGTAGAGCTGTGCTCAGTTCCTGCCAGACGTAATGCTTTGCATTTAGGCCAGAGTTCAATTGTCTTCTCATCAAACCACAGAATCTATTGCCTCATGCTCTGCCTTTCACGTGCCTTTTTGCAAACTCCAGGTGTGCAGTCATGTGCCTTTTCTCAGGAGTGGCTTCCGTTTGGCCACTCTCCCATAAAGCCTCGATTTGTGAAGTGCTGCAGAGATTGTTGCCCTTCCAGCAGGTTCTCCCATCTCAGCCAAGGGACTCTGTAGTTCTCTCAGAGTGGTCATTGGGTTCTTGGTCACCTCCCTGACCAAGGTCCTTCTGGCCCAGTTGCTCAGTTTGGTCGGACTGGCAGCTCTACAAAGAGTCTGGGTAGTTCCATAGTCTTTCCATTTCCTAATGATGGAGTTCACTGTGCTCTTGGGAACTTTCAACCCCAGAAATTGTTTTATCCCTTCCCCAGATCTATGCCTCCTCACAATTCTATCTCGGAGTTCTACGGACAGTTCCTTGGATTTCATGGTAGAGTTTCTGCTCTGACGTGCACTGTCAAATGTGAGACCTCATAGAAAGGTGTGTTTCTTTCCAAATCATGTCCAATCAATTGAGTTGTCCATATGTGGACTCATATCAAGTTGTAGGGACATCTCAAGGATGATCAAAGGAAATTGGATACACCTGAGCTCAGTTTGAAGTGTCGTAGCAAAGGGGTTGAATACTTCTTGAGCCAAGACATTTCAGCTTCTCATTTTTATTAATTTGTAAAAAAAATTCTAAAAACATATTTTTACTTTGTCTTAATGTTGTATTTTGAGCAGTCAACATTTTGTTTAATGTTGTAAACAAAATGTGACAAAAGTCAAGGGGTGTGAATACTTTCTGAAGGCACTGTGCATATAAAAAAAGTAAATTAAACGTTTCGTTTTCAAAAGTTTCTTCAACCGTGTCGTTGGAATGCTTGCTCGGAGCATTCTTCAAGCTTCGATCTCTCCAAGCTTCCATGGCAATACCGTGGCTCGGTTCTCTGTGAGGACATCTCCATAGTAAAGGAGGAAATATCAATGAGATGATCACTCCAAGCTGTCTAGACTGGGTTTGAATCCCGACCCAGCTATAAACTGTCATCCTGGTGTTTCACAGGCAGGGCGATTCGTCAATGTGTGCCGTCTCTTGGACGGACGTTAAACTGGAAGTCGCATCTACCGGAATCAATCAATCAATCTCTCTCCCACTCTCCACCCCTCTCCCACCCTTCACTACCCCCCTATTTTTTTAAACCATTTTTATATAAAACACACCTTCATAATGAGGTTAAACAAGTAAAAAAAGACATAAAATGTAATAGCCCCAGTTGTTTCAGTAATTTTGCTGTTTGGAGTTAAAGGGCTAGCCCATATCTATGTACATCTAAAATGGCCACCAGTTTATCAGTCGACCATCTTTCAGCAGATCACAAAATAAAGTGAGGTGCACGTGTATGCTGTCATGTGCTGTGCTTGTGCCAAATTGAACAAAATCGGACCATGCATGTCTGAGAAATGGTTGGGGACACATTTAAGTAACAAAATGGCCACCAGTCAGCCATCTTGGATCTGATCTTGAAAATAAACGACGTGCATATGCAAGCCATCATTCTTGATCTGTTTGCCAAGTTTGAACAACATCGGTAAATGCATGTCCGAGACATGGTTGAGGACATGTTCAACATTGGGTTTTCTTTTTACAACTAAAATGGCCGTCAGTCGGCCTTCGATCGATCTCGGCCTTCGATCTTCGATCGCTTCACGAAACAAAATGATGTGCATATGTATACCATCATATGTTGTGTTTGTGCCAAATAAGAATAAAATTGGTCCATACATGTCCGAGATATGGTTGCGGACGCACGCACGGACGTGAACATCGAGACCAAATTCATAAGCAGCCATTTCAGACTAAGTCCAACGGGGGCTAGTAATACACAGAAACAATCGCAAAAACAAAACATACAATTCACGACTCAAATGAGTCAGGGGTTGAACCATCCTGCCAGAGCAGGTAGTAGTTCAATTGGTTGGGTGAGACACATTGTGCGGAATACATCTAGTGGCAGCGACTACATTCCTTGATGCGCACTGAGTAGTAGGCGCAATACCGTCAGAATGGTCATTGAGTGATCGGCTGATTGGAGCAGGTACAGAGACAGGAACATCAGAACTACACCATGCCAAGCCAGAACCACTAGTGTCCTCACTCATGGGGGGCTGTGTGAGAGGAAGGATCTCCTGAATGTGAACTTGATTTCGGTGATATGAACGGCCGTTAGGTGATTGCAGTAGGTATGATCTCAGCTCTTTACAACGTGATACAACAGCATCTGGCTCCCAAATATCAGATCTACGATTCTGAACACTCACAAATTGGCCTGGATGAAGGGGTGGATATTCACGTGTGCGGGCATACTGATTGTGGTAAATCTTGTGATATCATTGACGATTTACAGGCTCATCATGGACAGTATTATCAGGGTCCAGAGTGTTCACAATACGGGGAGGCACAACAGATTTCAACTTCCTGCCCATGAGCAATCGGGCTGGACGATCAAGCAAATGGCCGATCGGTGTCGAACACCACGCGAGGAGGGCAAGTCTGTAGTCAGTACCTGCATGTTTATGCTTCTTCAGGATCTCTGATAGTTTTTACATTGCGTTCAATAAGACCATTTGACCGAGCATACAGGGGATTTGACGTCACAACATCAAATTCCATGCTTTTGCAAAGGCTCGAAATTCAGCACTATCAAAGTGTCCACCGTTATCACTCATGAGGCAAGGTATGCCAAACTCGGAGAAAATACTCCGGAGACACTGACTAACAACACCGCTCGGGCAAGGATTAGGAAATCGTCATGGAACAGGAAACTTTGGGTAGTATTCACACAGAATTAACGATTGAGTGCCATCAGCTTGGCATAGATTGGCAGTGAGCTCACTCCATGGCCTTAGCGGAACCTCATGCTGGAGCAATGGCTCCGAACTCTGTGACATTTGGTACCTCTGGCAGGTTTGGCAACTGCCGACAATACAATCAATATCCCTATTATATTTATGTTCAGCCAGAACATGGTGTCTTTAGCGAGAAGCTTGGTCTTCTCATGACCGAAGTACCCCGAGTGGAGCTTTTGAAGAATTTCTCGTTGTAAACATATCAGGATAACAAATCGCTTTCCCTTGACAACGATACCGTTTTCAACCAACAGTTCATCGCAACACCTCCAGAACCCTCTAAATTCATCAAGCAAGCCATTGATGATGTCACAAAGTCGACTAAGATCTGGGTCACGGAGCATTTGTTGCTGTAGAATTTGAACCTTTTCTGATGAAAATCTGACGAGGTCCACAAGTAGATCAAGCTCAATTGTGCAGTGTTGTTCGGACGAGGTAAGTGAGAGAGTCCATCTGCGAGTTGATTGTTTATGCCCTTGCGATGCTCGATGGTCAAGTTGTATCCTTGCAGACACACCAACAGCCGTTGAAGACGCGGAGGTGCCGCGCAAGCCGCTTCTCCACGAACATTACCAGCGATTTGTGATCCGTTATCACATGGAAGTTGCGACCATTCAGGTTCGTATGAAATCGTTCCACACCAAACACGATCGCAAGCAGTTCTCTTTCAAAACAAGCATATCGTTGCTCGGCATCATAGAGGGTCTTGCTAGCAAAAGCAACGGGTTGTAACTGGTTGCCACGAGCCTGGAGCAGGGCGGCGCCAAGGCCATGAATACTCGTGTCACACTGGAGGTACACTGGCGCATCCGGCCTGTAGTAAGGAAGAAGTGAGCGCTCAGAAACCTCCGTCTTAAGGTTGTCAAATGTCTTCTGATAATGCGGTTCCCACCTGAAATCGGCATGTTGTTTGAGTAGCTCTCAAAGCGGTGCTGCCTTTGCACTGAAGTTATCCACATAGCATGCGAGATATGTCATCAGACAAAGAAAGTGCTGGGGGTCAGACTTTGACGTAGGTGGGAGAATAACCCGAAGGTCCTTGATCTTCTGAGGATCTGGCTGGATCCTCTGGGCACCATACACATTCCCGAAGAATGCAATACTGCTCTTCTTAATGAAACACTTAGCAGAATCGAACACGAGTCCTTCACGTTGCGCAGTAAGCAATAGCTCATTCATGGAGGTCCCGATCGTGTTCCTGTTCCGTGGCCCCATACACAGAAATGTCATCCGCAATATTCACAGCACCTTCACTGTTCGTCAGTATAAGATCCATCTCGAGCTGGAAAATGTCCTGGCTAACGGACAAACCGAACGGAAGACGCTGGAAACTGTATCAGCTTGATGGGGTCTGAAATGGAAGCAGACGCTGACCATCACAGCATCAACTTTGACCGCCCAGTATCCAGACTTGCCGTCAAGCTTCGAGAAGCGTTCCGCTCCAGCAAAACGATGATTTAGCTCCTCAGTTGTTGTCGTTCTGTGACATGTGCGGATCAACGCACGTTTTAGGTGATGAGGATCTCAGCAAAGAGGAATGCCACCGTCCTCCTTTGTGTCATATGTTAACGAGCTAACCCATTCCGTCAGGTCCTCTATATGCCTAATAATGCCAAGACGCTCCATTTTGTCCAACTTAGACTGAATTTTGTCCTTCAATGCAATACTATCTCAAAAGGTTATGAATGGATTCCGCAGAAAGTTTGTGGACAGGTTGGGAGTGTAACAAGGACGAATTGATTCAGTTTTGGTGAAGATTCGAATCCGGATCCGGATACGAGGATTTTTCAAATGATTCTTCACCACTGAGAGATGGGGCCAAAAACAATGTATGACATGAGATCTCAAAAGGTTATGGACAAGTTATGACAAAACTATGTGGATGAGTTGGTTGGATGACACGAACAGGCCGATTCGATTTTGGTTAAGGTCGGGATTCAGATCCGACCTATCAGTGGGATATAAAATGTAAACTACTCAGCCTGGCAGAGTTATGTTCGCTACTGAGTGCTGTTCCGTTTTGCCAAGTATCACTGTATGAGTGATTACCCTCGCTGCAGGAGAGGGTATTGCGTTTGGGTCTGTTTATTACTTGGCAATTTTTTTTTTTTTTCACAAGTATGTTAAACGCCTTTGTTTGTTTGTTTGTTTGTTTGTTTTTTTGTTTGTTTGTTTGTTTGTCTGCTCACCAACAGCCCAAACCCCTCAACCGAGCATTCTGAAATTTTCGGAGATTATGGTCACCGACCCTGCGACCATCCCGCATTGAAGTTTCATAAAATTCGGACAACAAAAAAGCTCCACAAAGGCCAAAAGACCGATTTTGGACCAAATTTTCTAAAATCCCAAAATTTCATCCGATTGACTTGAAATTTTGAACAGGATTTGCATATCAGGTCAATGAATTCAAACGCCTTTTACTTTTGAGGTAAACATCGGTCAAAAGGTCAACATCGACCAAATTTTAAAAATTGTTTCTAAAAGTCAATTTTCATCCGATTGACTTTACATTTGAAGAACATTTGCATATCAGCTTACTCAATTCAAGCACCAATTATTTTTGAGATCAACATCGGCAAAAAGGCCAAATTTTCAAAAATCCTCAATTTTCATCCCATTCACTTGAAATTTGAAGGACACTTGCATGTCCAGTCACTGAATTCAAGCACCAATTATTTTTGAGGTCAAATTTCTTTGATGCATTTTGCAAGTATTGTGCACCGATTTCTCTGCACGACGTCTTCTTCTTGTTTGTCTGTTACAGAACTTTCATGTTTTTCTCCACAACCGCTTGTCGGATTGAGAATAAATTTTCACCATTGGTGCAACTACTCATGTAGAATGTTTTAATCAAAATGACGTCATAGGTCACGTGGTGTGGCAGCCATGTTATACAAGGAAAAACAAGGAAATCACATGTAGGTGGATGCCATTCAGCCCATCATACCTGCACGAACACCACACCAACCCATCGACACAAGATCCAAGGAAGAAAATGCAAAATGTTTTAAAATATATATATTTATTTGAAGTTTTTGTGTTTTTTTTTTTCTTCTTCTTCGCCTCATGTGAGGGGGCATGGGCTTGGTAAAAATACACAACATCAACCACACAGCACCATTGAAGAGACCCCCACCAACAACACTCGGTACACAATCACCCATCAATACTAAACTACCTAAAAGTCCTGCCAAAATCCCAATACCCTCTATCTCCATAACTACCAGGTACCTATCTAATTCTAATTTAAACTTATCTCCTGTTTCTGCTGGCCACTACCTTTCCAGGGAGACCATTCCATGCATTAACTACTCTCTGAGTAAAAGTCCCCTTCCTTACTACCATCTTAACTCTCCTCTTCTTTACCCTCAGGCTATGGCCCCTGATCCTATCACTGTCTACTCTGTTGAATAATTCATCTTCACTTATTTTATCTCTACCTTTCATTACCTTAAACATCTCGATCATATCTCCTCGTAACCGCCTCCTTTCAAGTGTATGTAGCCCTGTCTCCTTCAGCCGCTCCTCATAGCTAAGTCTAGCTAGGCCCGAAATCAATCTAGTATCCCTGCACTGAACCCTCTCGATGGCATCGATGTCCTTCCGGAACTGTGGTGACCGAAACTGAACACAATATTCTAGATGTGCCCTCACTAAATTCCTGTACAATGTTAACACCTCCTCTTGATTTATAATTGATCCCCCTCCGAATACAGCCTACAACACTACTTGCTTTACCTATAGCTGTCTGGCACTGTGCTGCCTGCTCACCTCCCATTACCACCCCCAGATCCATCTCCTGTGTGACACGCTCTAAAATTACCCCTTAGACAGGATGTAAGGATGTAAGCATCCTGTAATCTCTATTTTCATTGTTCTTTCCCATCCCCAACACCTTACACTT
>CM068962.1:614060-636993 GCA_035128595.1 Eptatretus atami
TGATGCTTCCATTTTTCTTTTGAAACGTGAGCAACTCTTCAATGACCCCACCAGCTCATTATTTTGTTAGGAACTTAATTAAGAAAGCATTGCATCTTTTTGTTGAAGAGTATAAAAAACAAAACATTGCTTTGAGTGCGTGGTGGTGCGTGGCTGCACCACATTTCTACCTGACTCACATCTTTCACCAGAGTACCGCTGCTTACACAACACAGTTATAAAACCGGAGACACAGGTCGAATCAAGCAGATGCTGCGTGCTTTTGGACATCGGTTTACGGACAACAGCCAAATTGCGCTCTGAAAAGAAAAAAGACCACAAACAAAGGGGTTATAATGTGTAGATGCACATCATTACGGACAGGTGTACTGAGAAGGAAACACAGCCACCCAATAGAGACTTGGAAAAGGAACGGCCACACAACAAGCGCTGCTTTTTTAAACGATACCATATAGTCTTTTCATGTCCATGACTCAATTCACCGATAAACAGCTCTCCAGCTCTACCGTTCCTCTCCAAAGACGGTTTCTCTAAGCAAGCATTACCACTGCTTGTATTCTACTGCGTAATGTGCGGGACATGCAGTGACAAGGGGATGCCATTCGGAGGTGAGTGCATTTCGCGGATAGCCATTAGAGGTGAGTGATAAGCGGTATGTCACATGGTGAGTGAAAAAGGGAATGTCATCAGGTGAGTGCACAAGGGACAGTTCCACCGTGGTCCACAGATTTTTTCAGCAGGCATCCAAACAAACTGATGCGCCACCCCAAACATCGCAACTTTGCAAAAAACAAAGCTTGACATCTTAATATGAAGAAACGAGACAACAATACACAGAAAAGAAGAGTTTACCTCTTTGGCCAAATAACGGCCCCGAAATGGTGGTTTGCAATGACAATTAACGCGTTGAACTCCTTCTTGACCAGGTACGCACGATCTTGTTCACGATTAGACCTCTTTCCTTATGGAGTGAACTCCAAGCCCATCTGCTCCAGTTTCTGGTTCCCAAAATATAACCTTCACCCACGTCACCACCATCTTCCTTCCATGATGCCATCTTGGATTTTCCTGTAAGGGGAACTTTCACAGAATACTCAATGTTCATGATCCTGGGTGATAGTTTCATATCATCATCCAATTTCTTTTGATAAACCTTTTTCGTTTTGTGAGCCAATGTCATGCTGATCTTGCATCTTCTCTTTGCATCATTCCAAAAGACATACTTATCAGTGAGGGAAGTGTTTGACGGAAACCATTCGATTTCCATTATAGGACATTCTTCACCTTCATTTCTCAATGTCACACTTTCCTCCATTATTGCGATTTGTGATTTTTTGCGGAAGAAAACAGGCGATCATTAGGTCAAAGGAAATGAAACTACATTACACTCATGAAAATGTAAAAACACAATTAGCGCACATCCACTCATTGCTCATTTGATCAGAAACGAGTCAACCGCACAGATTTCAACAACACCAGCAACAAATTAGAATGGTACTCGGTTAGAGTGCATACTCCACCAGGGTGACCACCTTTACCTTTTGTATCCCATGATAAGCCAGATCTGAATCCGCCGACCTAAACCAAACATCTAATCCCCTTGTTCTTGTCACCTAACAACTCAACCACCAGTTTTGTCAGAACTAGTACTACAAACTTTTTTTGAGATATCCTGCACACAAACAAAACAGACAAAACAAACAAGAAAGACGTCGTGCAAAGCACAATACTTACCAAACCAACAAATCAAAATTTGAACTTAAAAAGTAGGTATTGTAGAATTTCAGGTGACCTGAATGTAAATCCTCTTTCAAATTTCCAGCTCAATGAAATGAAAATTTGACAATTTTTAGAAAATTACTCTTTGGTCCATGTTAACTGACAAAATAATGGGTGAATTGCAAATCAGTGATTTGAATGCAAATCAAAGTTAATCGGATGAAAATTTGACAATTTTTTGAAAAAGAGCGTCCAAACACCTCGTCTGTCTCATCTTTTCTTGGTCTAACTTTCCTTGGGGTTTGTTTCTAATGGTACCCGTCTTAATATGTTAAGCATTGTAGAAGTTCATTATATTTGTATGTTTCTTGCCCCTGTGTCCTTTAATTGTACCTTTGTTCAATATTAGCATGTGCTTTTGCTTCATTTATTGCAATAAATTTGTGTTATTAAATCGTACCCAGCTCGATAGCGTGTTTTCCCCATTGTGACCCTTTCTCAGCAATGTTCCGCATGCAGTTTAGCCAGGAAGTTCTTGCCCCATATAATTTTGCTCTTCTTTTCCGGTAGCTTACTCGGCAGCTCCACTCGGCTACACATATTCTAGTGAGCTAATTTAGAATATGCAGAGGGCATGAGACCCCCCACCCCTTGGTACAGCTGACCAAATGTAATCGGATCACGCGAGATAGTGGTAACCCCGGATGATTCAGACCAATCGACGCTGCATGGTTGCTTCAAACCCGCTGGAGCCCGAATTAATCCGTGCCCGTGGCCTCAGGACCAGATGTTTGGGAGGAACTCGAGCCTTCTCCCTCAGTGCAAAACTCCCAAACCTGGTCCGCAACAATATATATATTATATATTCCATTTCCATTGGACCATACTCTGTACAATAGCGCGCGCCCGAAGCAGTTTCCTTGGCTATTAGGCACAATCCTGGACAGGTCGCCACTCCCACAACAGGATACTTGAATGACTCGATCCATTCCCAGCAAGGCTTGGTACTCATTTTGCCGACCTAGAAGGATGGCTAGGCTAGAGCAACACCCGTGGTGAAGTAATTCAGCGGGCAACGAGGTTGAATCCAGGACCCTTGGATCCCAAGCCACCACCTACCACTGAGCCAACACCAGGCTTCATATTATATAATACAAACATAAATATATGCACACACATATACATACATACATATACATATCTGTAATAATAAATGTCAGATGGTCAGTCAGTGAGTCAGTGTGTGCTGTGTGTGTGTGTCTCTCCTCCATAACTCCAAAACCCATGAAACTAGCGGCCTGAAAACTTTGCTATGCACACGAAGGAACTCCAAGGAGTGGCCATGGAATTGAAAACTGGGTGTTTGGGGTCAATTTAAACACCCTTTGAAGATAGTTAATGGCCTCAATTTAATTATTCTTAATCAAGTTCTTCATTCCTTGGTCACCTTGCTGGGGTCCTAATTTTCGCCATTTTTTTTTGCCTGCACTCAAAAATGTCTTGACTTGGAACAGGCCGCAACAATTTCTCAATTATAAAGTGTTTCCCCCCCCCCCCCCACCACTTCCTCACTCATATTGTAGAATGCATGTTCATCATATCTACGAATACTGATACATTGCAATGGCTTAATAAACGGACCGGAGACGCCACTCAGGCGTCGCTGGCCTTTATTTCATTTCCCACCAAATGCCCATAACCTCTAGAATCTCTCAATCTTGAGTCCATATTTAAAATGAAAGCTCTGGAAATTTAATTTATCAGCAGTGCCGGACTGCTAAAAAAAACACACTGTTCATTTTGTCCAAATTCAGCATTGTTGGCATTCTGGGATCTGCGGGCATGTGTACGGTGTTTTTATGGACCGATCGGGTGGTCGCTAATCCACTACCAGTCAGCCGTTCTTTATTCAACCGTTTCATTGGAGTGCTGTTGCTTGAGTGCTTAAGCCACTGTGTGAGCTTGGTTGTACGTTTCCAAGCCATGGCCATATCATAAAAAATTATTCGCACTGGCTATGAATATAATTCGATCCAACTTCAACAAAGTTCAGGCCCGACTCGCCTGCGTTTGGCCCGCGTTGTTAGTGAAGCGGCTCGCTTGCCGAAAATGTACAATATATTATTTTGACGTTTCCCCTTTTTGCATGATCTTCTTCATTACATGACCCATCACTTCCACATAGACACAGTGCTTAAAGTATTCACACCCCTTGATTGTTGTCACATTTATTGTGTTACTGCCTGATAATAAAACAGATTTAAATTTAAATATTTTGTCACCGATCCACACAAAATACCCCAAAATGACAAAGTGAAAACATGTTTTTAGAAATTTTACAAATTCATTAAAACGAAAAGCTGAAATGACTTGCATCAATATGTATTCCACCCCCCCCCCCCCCCCCCCCCCCCCCCCCCCCCCCCCGAGTCAATACTTTGTGGAAGCAACTTTGGCAGTGATTACAGCTTCGAGTTTTCTTGGGTATGTGTGTATCAGCTTTGCACATCTGGATTTGGGGATTTTTTCTCCCATTTGCTTTGGCATATGTTTGGGGTCATTGTCCTGTTGAGTCTTTTGCCGTCTCTCGGTCTTTTGCACTCTTGAAGCTGGTTCTCCTCAATGATTTGCCTGTATTTGGCTCCATTCATTGTTCTCTCGATCCTAAGTCTCAGTCCCTGCCGCTGAAAAGCATCCCCATAGCACGATGCTGCCACCATCATGCTTCATGTTAGGCGATGGTGTAAGACGTGTGTAGAGCTGTTGCTCAGTTCCTGCCAGACGTAATGCTTTGCATTTAGGCCAGAGTTCAATTGTCTTCTTCATCAAACCACAGAATCTATTGCCTCATGCTCTGCCTTTCACGTGCCTTTTTGCAAACTCCAGGTGTGCAGTCATGTGCCTTTTCTCAGGAGTGGCTTCCGTTTGGCCACTCTCCCATTAAAGCCTCGATTTGTGAAGTGCTGCAGAGATTGTTGCCCTTCCAGCAGGTTCTCCCATCTCAGGCAAGGGCTCTGTAGTTCTCTCAGAGTGCGTCATTGGGTTCTGGTCACCTCCTGACAAGGTCTTCTGGCCCAGTTTGCTCAGTTTGGTCGGACTGGCAGCTCTTACAAAGAGTCTGGGTAGTTCCATAGTCTTTCCATTTCCTAATGATGGAGTTCACTGTGCTCTTGGAATTTCAACCCGCAAAATTGTTTTATCCCTTCCCAGATCTATTGCCTCCTCACAATTCTATCTCGGAGTTCTACGGACAGTTCCTTGGATTTCATGGTAGAGTTCTGCTCTGACGTGCACTGTCAAATGTGAGACCTCATAGAAAGGTGTGTTTCTTTCCCAAATCATGTCCAATCAATTGAGTTGTCCATATGTGGACTCATATCAAGTTGTAAGGACATCTCAAGGATGATCAAAGAAATTGGATACACCTGAGCTCAGTTTGAAGTGTCGTAGCAAAGGGGTTGAATACTTCTTGAGCCAAGACATTTCAGCTTCTCATTTATTTAATTTGTAAAAAAAATTTCTAAAAACATATTTTTACTTTTGTCTTAATGTTGTGTATTTGAGCAGTCAACATTGTTTAATGTTGTAACAAAATGTGACAAAAGTCAAGGGGTGTGAATACTTTCTGAAGGCACTGTGCATATAAAAAAAGTAAATTAAACGTTTCGTTTTCAAAAGTTCTTCAACCGTGTCGTTGGAATGCTTGCTCGGAGCATTCTTCAAGCTTCGATCTCTCCAAGCTTCCATGGCAATACGTGGCTCGGTTCTCTGTGAGGACATCTCCATAAGTAAGGAGGAAATATCAATGAGATTGATCACTCCAAGCTGTCTAGACTGGGTTTGAATCCCGACCCAGCTATAAACTGTCATCCTGGTGTTTCACAGGCAGGGCGATTCGTCAATGTGTGCCATCTCTTGGACGGACGTTAAACTGGAAGTCGCATTCTACCGCGAATCAATCAATCAATCTTCTCTCCCACTCTCCACCCCTCTCCCACCCTTCACTACCCCCCTATTTTTTTAAACCATTTTTATATAAAACACACCTTCATAATGAGGTTAAACAAGTAAAAAAAGACATAAAATGTAATAGCCCCAGTTGTTTCAGTAATTTTGCTGTTTGGAGTTAAAGGCTAGCCCATATCTATGTACATCTAAAATAGGCCACCAGTTTTATCAGTCGACCATCTTTCAGCAGATCACAAAAATAAAGTGAGGTGCACGTGTATGCTGTTGCATGCTGCTGCTTGTGCCAAATTGAACAAAATCGGACCATGCATGTCTGAGAAATGGTTGGGGACACATTTAAGTAACAAAATGGCCACCAGTCAGCCATCTTGGATCTGATCTTGAAAATAAACGACGTGCATATGCAAGACCCATCATTTTTAGATCTGTTTTGCCAAGTTTGAACAACATCGCGTAATATGCATGTCCGAGACATGGTTGAGGACATGTTCAACATTGGGTTTTTCTTTTTACAACTAAAATGGCCGTCAGTCGGGCCTTCGATCGATCTCGGCCTTCGATCTTCGATCGCTTCACGAAACAAAATGATGTGCAATGTATACCATCATATGTTGTGTTTGTGCCAAATAAGAATAAAATTGGTGCCATACATGTCCGAGATATGGTTGCGGACGCACGCACGGACGTGAACATCGAGACCAAATTCATAAGCAGCCATTTCAGACTAAGTCCAACGGGGGCTAGTAATACACAGAAACAATCGCAAAAACAAAACATACAATTCAGACTCAAATGAGTCAGGGGTTGAACCATCCTGCCAGAGCAGGTAGTAGTTCATTGGTTGGTGAGACACATTGTGCGAATACATCTAGTGGCAGCGACTACATTCCATTGATGCGCACTGAGTAGAAGGCCGCAAACCGTCAGATGGTCATTGAGTGATCGGCTGATTGGAGCAGGTACAGAGACAGGAACATCAGAACTACACCATGCCAAGCCAGAACCACTAAGTGTCCTCACTCATGGGGGGCTGTGTGAGAGGAAGGATCTCCTGAATGTGAACTGATTTCGGTTGATATACGGCCGGTTAGGTGATTGCAGTAGGTATGATCTCAGACTCTTTACAACGTGATACAACAGCATCTGGCTCCCAAATATCAGATCTACGATTCTGAAACACTCACAAATTGGCCTGGATGAAGGGGTGGATATTCACGTGTGCGGGCATACTGATTGTGGTAAAATCTTGTGATATCATTGACGATTTACAGGCTCATCATGGACAGTATTTATCAGGGTCCAGAGTGTTCACAATACGGGGAGGCACAACAGATTTCAACTTCCTGCCCATGAGCAATCGGGCTGGACGATCAAGCAAATGGCCCGATCGGTGTCGAACACCACGCGAGGAGGGCAAGTCTGTAGTCAGTACCTGCATGTTTATGCTTCTTCAGGATCTCTGATAGTTTTTTACATTGCGTTCAATAAGACCATTTGACGAGCATACAGGGGATTTGACGTCACAACATCAAAATTCCATGCTTTTGCAAAAGGCTCGAAATTCAGCACTATCAAAGTGTCCACCGTTATCACTCATGAGGCAAGGTATGCCAAACTCGGAGAAAATACTCCGGAGACACTGACTAACAAACACCGCTCGGGCAAGGATTAGGAAATCGTCATGGAACAGGAAACTTGGGAGTATTCACACAGAATTAACGATTGAGTGCCATCAGCTTGGCATAGATTGGCAGTGAGCTCCACTCCATGGCCTTAGCGGAACCTCATGCTGGAGCAAATGGCTCCGAAACTCTGTGACAATTGGTACCTCTGGCAGGTTTGGCAACTGCCGACAATACAATCAATATCCCTATTATATTTATGTTCAGCCAGAACATGGTGTCTTTAGCGAGAAGCTTGGTCTTCTCATGACCGAAGTACCCCGAGTGGAGCTTTTGAAGAATTTCTCGTTGTAAACATATCAGGATAACAAATCGCTTTCCCTTGACAACGATACCGTTTTCAACCAACAGTTCATCGCAACACCTTCCAGAACCCTCTAAATTCATCAGCAAGCCATTGATGATGTCACAAAGTCGACTAAGATCTGGGTCACGGAGCATTTGTTGCTGTAGAATTTGAACCTTTCTGATGAAAATCTGACGAGGTTCCACAAGTAGATCAAGCTCAATTGTGCAGTGTTGTTCGGACGAGGTAAGTGAGAGAGTCCATCTGCGAGTTGATTGTTTATGCCCTTGCGATGCTCGATGGTCAAGTTGCTATCCTTGCAGACACACCAACAGCCGTTGAAGACGCGGAGGTGCCGCGCAGCCGCTTCTCCACGAACATTACCACGATTTGTGATCCGTTTCACATGGAAGTTGCGACCATTCAGGTTCGTATGAAATCGTTCCACACCAAACACGATCGCAGCAGTTCTCTTCAAAAACAAGCATATCGTTGCTCGGCATATAGAGGGTCTTGCTAGCAAAAGCAACGGGTTGTAACTGGTTGCCACGAGCCTGGAGCAGCGGCGCCAAGGCCATGAATACTCGTGTCACACTGGAGGTACACATGGCGCATCCGGCCTGTAGTAAGGAAGAAGTGAAGCGCTCAGAAACCTCCGTCTTAAGGTTGTCAAATGTCTTCTGATATGCGGTTCCCACCTGAAATCGGCATGTTGTTGAGTAGCTCTCAAAGCGGTGCTGCCTTTGCACTGAAGTTATCCACATAGCCATGCGAGATATGTCATCAGACAAAGAAAGTGCTGGGGGTCAGACTTTGACGTAGGTGGGAGAATAACCCGAAGGTCCTTGATCTTCTGAGGATCTGGCTGGATTCTCTGGCACCATACACAATTCCCCGAAGAATGCAATTACATGCTCTTCTTTAATGGAAACACTTAGCAGAATCGAACACGAGTCCTTCACGTTGCGCAGTAAGCAAATAGCTCATTCATGGAGGTCCCGATCGTGTTCCTGTTCCGTGGCCCCATACACAGAAATGTCATCCGCAATATTCACAGCACCTTCACTGTTCGTCAGTATAAGATCCATCTCGAGCTGGAAAATGTCCTGGCTAACGGACAAACCGAACGGAAGACGCTTGGAAACTGTATCAGCTTGATGGGGTCTGAAATGGAAGCAGACGCTGACCATCACAGCATCAACTTTGACCCGCCCAGTATCCAGACTTGCCGTCAAGCTTCGAGAAGCGTTCCGCTCCAGCAAAACGATGATTAAGCTCCTCAGTTGTTTGTCGTTCTGTGACATGTGCGGATCAACGCACGTTTTAGGTGATGGGATCTCAGCAAAGAGGAATGCCACCGTCCTCCTTGTGTCATATGTTAACGAGCTAACCCATTCCGTCAGGTCCTCTATATGCACTAATAATGCCAAGACGCTCCATTTTTGTCCAACTTAGACTGAATTTTGTCCTTCAAGCAATACTATCTCAAAAGGTTATGAATGGCATTCCGCAGAAAGTTTGTGGACAGGTTGGGAGTGTAACAAGGACGAATTGATTCAGTTTTGGTGAAGATTCGAATCCGGATATCCGGATACGAGGATTTTTCAAATGATTCTTCACCACTGAGAGATGGGCCAAAAACAATGTATGACATGAGATCTCAAAAGGTTATGGACAAGTTATGACAAAAACTATGTGGATGAGTGGTTGGATGACACGAACAGGCCGATTCGATTTTGGTTAAGGTCGGGATTCAGATCCGACCCTATCAGTGGGATATAAAAATGTAAACTACTCAGCCTGGCAGAGTTATGTTCGCTACTGAGTGCTTTTCCGTTTTGCCAAGTATCACTGTATGAGGTGATTACCCTCGCTGCAGGAGAGGGTATTGCGTTTGGGTCTGTTTATTACTTGGCAATTTTTTTTTTTTTTCACAAGTATGTTAAACGCCTTTGTTTGTTTGTTTTGTTGGTTTGTTTTTTTGTTTTGTTATTGTTTGTCTGCTCACCAAACAGCCCCAAACCCCTTCAACGAGCATTCTGAAATTTTCGGAGATTATGGTCACCGACCCTGCCGACCATCCCGCATTGAAGTTTCATAAAATTCGGACAACAAAAAAGCTCCACAAAGGCCAAAAGACCGCATTTTGGACCAAATTTTCTAAAATCCCAAAATTTCATCCGATTGACTTGAAAATTTTGAAACAGGATTTGCATATCAGCCGTCAATGAATTCAAACGCCTTTTACTTTGTTGTAAAACATCGCGTCAAAAGGTCAACACGACAATTTTAAAAATTGTTTCTAAAAGTCAATTTTCATCCCGATGACTTTTACATTTGAAGAACATTTGCATATCAGCTTACTCAATTCAAGCACCAATTATTTTTGAGATCAACACGGCAAAAAGGCCAAATTTTCAAAAATCCTCAATTTTCATCCCATTCACTTGAAATTTGAAGGACACTTGCATGTCCAGTCACTGAATCAAGCACCAATTATTTTTGAGGTCAAATTTCTTTGAATGCATTTTGCAAGTATTGTGCACCGATTTCTCTGCACGACGTTCTTCTTCTTGTTTGTTCGTTACAGAACTTTCATGTTTTTTTTCCACAACCGCTTGTCGGATTGAGAATAAATTTTCACCATTGGTGCAACTTACTCATGTAGAATGTTTTAATCAAAATGAACGTCATAGGTCACGGTGGTGTGGCAGCCATGTTATACAAGGAAAAACAGGAAATCACATGTAGGTGGATGCCATTCAGCCCATCATACCTGCACGAACACCACACCAACCCATCGACACAAGATCCAAGAAGAAAAATGCAAAATGTTTTAAAATATTATATATTTATTTGAAGTTTTTGTGTTTTTTTTTTTTCTTCTTCTTACCCCTCATGTGAGGGGGCATTGGGCTTGTGTAAAATACACAACATCAACCACAAGCACCCATTGAAGAGACCCCCACCAACAACACTCGCGACACAATCACCCATCAACTCAAACTACCTAAAAGTCCTGCCAAAATCCCAATACCCCTCTATCTCCATAACTACCAGGTACCTATCTAATTCTTAATTTAAACTTATCTCCTGTTCTGCTGCCACTACCTTTCCAGGGAGACCATTCATGCATTAACTACTCTCTGAGTAAAGTCCCCTTCCTTACTACCATTCTTAACTCTCCTCTTTCTTTACCCTCAGGCTATGGCCCCTGATCCTATCACTGTCTACTCTGTTGAATAATTCATCTTCACTTATTTTATCTCTACCTTTCATTACCTAACATCTCGATCATATCTCCTCGTAACCGCCTCCTTTCAAGTGTATGTAGCCCTGTCTCCTTACAGCCGCTCCTCATAGCTAAGTCTACTAGGCCCGAAATCAATCTAGTATCCCTGCACTGAACCCTCTCGATGGCATCGATGTCTTCCGGAACTGTGGTGACCGAAACTGAACACAATATTCTAGATGTGCCCTCACTAAATTCCTGTACAATGTTAACACCTCCTCTTGGATTTATAATTGATCCCCCTCCGGAATACAGCCTACAACACTACTTGCTTTACCTATAAGCTGTCTGGCACTGCTGGTTGCCTGCTCACCTCCCATTACCACCCCCAATCCATCTCCTGTGTGACACGCTCTAAAATTACCCCTTAGACAGGATGTAAGGATGTAAGCATCCTGTAATCTCTATTTTCATTGTCTTTCCCATCCCCAACACCTTACACTTGTTCAGGTTAAACTCCATTTGCCAATCTTTTGCCCAATCTATACAAGTATCAATACTCTCTTGTGTCTGTTCACCAGCCCCTCTACTATCCACACTTACCTCCAAGCTTTGTGTCATCTGCAAATTTGGAAAGCTTACTCTTCACCCGTTATCCAGATCGTTGATGTAAATAATGAATAGTGATGGTCCGAGTACTAATCCCTGAGTACCCCGCTACTTACCATCCTCCAGCAAGACATCCTCCACTCACAGCCACTCTTTGCTTCCAACCACTAAACAGTTTGCAATCCAATTAGCTACCTGACCAGCCACTCCACAAGCCCTCACCTTGGCTAACAACCTCCGGTGTGGTACCTTCTCAATTCCTTCTTAAAGTCTAGATATGCTATGTCACTGCCTTTCCCTCATCCACCCAATCAGACAACTGCTTCATGGAACTCCAAAAGATTTGTTAAACAGGAACTACCTTGGTAAACCATGCTGACTTACCTTTAATTAGTTTGTATTTATTTAAATGGTTCCTCATCTGGTCCTTAATGCCTCCAACACCTTCCCCACAACTGAAGTCAAACTAACAGGTCTATCGTTTCCCATTTTTTCTCTGGATCCTTTCTTAAATAATGGTGTTACATTCGCTACTCTCCAATCCTCCGGTACCTGTCCTGACTCCAGTGAGCAATTGAAAATATCCGTTAACATCTCACTTACCTGCTCAGCCACCTCCATCAATACTCTCAGGTGCATATTATGGGACCCGGAGCCTTATCTTCTCTTAGATTACCGAGCTGTTCCTTTACTTCCTCACTCCAACCTGGATCTTCTGTAAGAGCCCTTCCTCACCTCCTCGATAGATACTCTCAGCTCTTGGTACTCTTGATAGATACTCTCAGGTGCATATTATTGGGACCCGGAGCCTTATTTCTCTTAGATTACCGAGCTGTTCCTTTACTTCCTCCACTCCAACCTGGATCTTCTGTAAAAAGCCCTTCTCACCTCCTCGATAGACACTCTCAGCTATTGCAATTCTCCTGACTGTTCTTGTGTAAAGGTTGAAGTAAAATACCTGTTTAATAAGCCTGCCATCTCACCTTCATCACTAACCACTCTCCGGTGCTATTCCTCAATGGACCCACACTGGTCCCACCTGTTCTTTTCCCCTGATATACTTAAAGAAAGCCTTGATATTATGTTTAATATTCTTAGCCATGTCCTTCTCATCCTCTCTTTTGGCTTGCCGAGTTATTTTCTTTCACTTGCTCTGTTACTCCGATAGTGATATAATCCAACTCCAGGAAATCCTCATCCGCTCTGCCTTTCCTGTTCCTCCACCCAATCTATCCCTGGGAAAGTTAAAATCCCCATGACATCATGTTGGAAAAACGGAAAAAACTTTGGACCTCTATCTCTGAAATCGCACCGAGGGAAAAATTGAAACGTGACACACGGCAAGTACTCCTGATGGGGAATAAGTGTGATTTTTTTTGATGACGTCATGTGCCTTTGTTATGATGTCATAATAGCATATATAGAATGACACACCGAATAAGCCTGAAAAATTTTGAGGGTCATCTAGGATAAGCTGGTCCACAGGAAAAAAAATTGATGACGTCATCGGTCACATGATTCGACAGCCATATTGTTTGAAAAATAAAATAAACCTTCAAACATCTTCTCTGAAATGGCTGAACAGATCGAGGCGAAGCTTTACACGTGTGACCACCTATCCATGAGGAACAAAAGGTTTACACAGATGACATCATACATCACATGGTTTGGCAGCCATATTGGATTACCCTAAAACCTATAAAAAATCTTCTCTCTCCATAACGGCTTTACAAATCGAGGGAAACTTCACACAAATGTTCCCCTAGCCAAGGGTGTATAAGGTTGTTAAGGAATATTTATCAGTCACATGATTTGGCAGCCATATTGGATTAAATAAAATATTAAATAATGTTTTCTCTGGAACTGCTTAAAAAGACAGAGTTAAAGGACCATGATGTGGATACAGGAGAAGGTATGAAATAGTTAAACTGTTAAATTTGGTTTTGTAACTCCACTAACTGGTAGAGCCTTGTCGGTGTGTTGTGATTGTGTAATGATGATTCGGAGTAGTTGTTGGTTTGGTCATACGATACATCATCATAATGAACTATCCATTGTAAAAACCGAGCACACTGTTTGTTGTGACGTAATTTAACCATTTCCAAGTACACAGGAGATCACAAGTTCTTACCACATACAATGACCATTTAATTATTTATTTTTTAATCAAAATCTCTCAATGAATCATAAACATTCTGAAACAAGAACAAGAGCAATCAGACATTGCAGACCTTCGCCAGGACTTGTTTTGTGTGGCGTTTGTGTACTGGTGTTATGTAATTAATAAGAGACATAATTGGAACGACCACTTTATAAACTGCTGGCAGTGATGACCGGGTACCAAGACGTCCACTTGATCGGACACTTGACCCTGACCCATGACGTTTTTTAAAATTATTATTCAATTGAATTTAGAATGGGATTAAAATTAATTCAATTAAAATCAAATGGAAGATCAAATTGGTACAGCCTGCATAGGAGTAATCAGAAGGAACCCAAACAAGAAAAAGCAAGATGAAGTCATCAGGAGGAACCTGTAAAGTAATCTGCTGGCACATCTGCAAAAATGTTGATATCCCAGTTCCAGAGAAATTGTGGGATGAGGCGATATTCCAGAGAGAGAAGAGTGAGGAAGGGGGTGGAGTTGGGAGAGTGACGCCTCACAAAACGTTTCTTATACACTGCAGAAGGCATGGGTGCGAGAGACAGAGACAAACAGACAGAGAGACAGAAACAAAGGGACAGAGGTGTGGGAGAAGGGTGGTGCATTTCATTCGGAGGGGAAAGCGAGGAAGGGACAGGCAGAGAGAGAGTGTGTGATTGGGGGGTGGGGGTGCGGGGGAAGGAGGAAAAAAGAGAAAGGTGAGGGGTGGAGGTGGCATTAGCAAAGAGAGTGATATGTTATGCTTCATGACAAACACAAATTTAAAAAAAATAAAAACTCATGTCAGAACAGCTGGACACACAATGACACAACAGAGTTTATAAAGTAATCCACTGGCACATCGCAAAAACTTTGATATTCCCAGTTCCAGAAAATTTGTAGGAACCTGAACCAAAAGCAATCACTAAAAATATGAAAGTACCTACCGCTCACGTATGAACTAATGATCCATCGAGGCGTGAACATCAAAAACAAAGCATTGCAACCAGACATTAAACTCCAGCACAAAAAAAGAGAAAGCATTGCTCAGTGAGGTGTTAGTACTCGTGATTTTGGACTAAACAATGCAGAAATTAAGAAAATAACCAAATACCAAGACCTCAAGAATGAAGCGAAAGATCCTGGAAGCTGAAGAATGCCAAAGTTGAACCAGTGATACTTTGAGGTAGCGGGAATGATGACAAAGAACCTCACAGATATTAAAAACCATCCCTGGGAATATTATTACAAACGAACTACATTTGGATAGCTGTCCTGTGCTCAGGGACGATCCTGAAGAGAGCCCTCAGCACAAAACTTTGAGAACAGAAAACTTCACAGCTTGGTCCATGAATCGTGACACCTTACCGAAATGAAGGTGGATACTTTGAGCGCACCTTGGGAGGACTCCATTCCACATTCTGAGGACACATATTTGTAGATACAAACGATGACGCGCACACACACACGGCACGCACACACGCGCACACGCACATGCACACGCACACACAGCCTTTTATTGAATAGATGACCTCATCAGTTACACGATATGGCAGCCACTTGGTTTTATGGAAGTAATTAAACAATTATTTCTCTGAACCTTTAATCCATCCATACCAGACTTTGCAGTAATAATCCAATGCCCTTGTTGCATACACTTGACTTTAAAATGACGTCATCAGTCACGTGGTATGACAGCCACATTGGTTTCAAGGAAAATATTTCAAAATTATATTTCATATATGAATTTTTAATATTTGGTATATAATTCTTAAATTTCATTGGAAAAAAATATTTATATTTAAAATTATTATATATATAATTAAAAAAAACACTTACAATCGATGCGAAACTTTGCAGTTTTGATCCACTGTCCTTGCTCCATTTAACGCAACATGTTTCACATTGAACTGTGAAGCTGTTTTGGAGAAAAGGTTTTTAAATTTCGGTTTTCAAACTAACATGGCTGCCAAACCACGTGAGCTATGGCATTGAAAATTTGGCCTCTGTCAAAGATTTGGTAGAGGATCACATGTGTGAAGTTTTGTTTTGATCGGATAAGGTTCGTTTTTTCTGTCCAATATGGCTGCCACACCACATGACCTATGATGTCATCATTTCCACACTATATGCAGCTATGGTAAAAGATGATACTTGGTAAATTTCGCTTCGATTGGATAAGCGGTTCCAGAGAAAACATTTTTTAAACATTGTATTCAATCCAACATGGCCCCAAACCACGTAGATACCTTGTCACCTTTTTGTCTCAAAGGGTGGAGGAGCTCCTTGTGAGCCAACAGCCATCCATATCTAGTGCCCAACTGTGTCTGCGGACATCCTCCTGCAGTGGGTTACTTTTTATTAGGAGGTTGGTGGCAGGATTTGCACTCCGCCACTGTAAAACCCTTCATTCCGCAAAACATTCTAAAAGCAGAATTTTTTTTCTGAAACCCACTCCGTGGGAGTACCTCCTGTGCAGCTTCCCTTCGCAGGGCAGCTCACTAAATGACGGAATTGGGCAAAGCCTTCGGGACCCAATCTTTGATGATAGGAGGGAAACCATGGGTAACCTTCCCGGGTCAGATTGCCGTAGTGTGTCGGAGTGGTGTGATAGGTGTCGTCACCAGACGGCTGTCTCCTTGGGTTAACCTGAGGCAGTCCCTTCGGGTTAGTGCCTGGAATGTCCGATCCCGAAGAGAAGACGATCACCTGTCTCTGTTATCATCTGAGACTCAAGTGTTTAGACATAGGTATTGCAGCACTCTCTGAGTTTCGGAGACCGGATTGCGGTGAGATCATGGTGGGTGGTTACACCTACTATTGGTCTGGTCGCTCTGATGGTTACCATGCCCAAGGGGTTGCTGTAGCTGTGTCCAACAAGCTGACTCCAATGATAATTGAGGTAACACCGGTAACGAGCGTATTATGAGACTAAGAATTCGTCACTCCTTAGGTGTCATTTCCCTGGTCTCTGTATATGCTCCGACAGGCGAGTGATCTCACCGTGAAAGATGCATTCTATGCCACGCCTCAAGTCTGTGGTTGATCAGTGCCCCAGATGAGATACACCTCTAGTCTTGGGGAATTTCAATGCATCTGCTGGAAATGATAGGGATGGTTATGAGACGTGTGTTGGTCCCATGGGTCTGGAACTGTGAACCTGAATAGCACTAGGTTCCTTGACTTTGCAAGAAGTCATGGACTTAGGGTGGCTGGTTCATGGTTTCAGCACCCACAAGCTCATCGCTGGACTTGGTATTCCAACGCGGGTGGCGGTGTGCAAAGGAGATTGACCATGTGCTCATTGATGGTCGCTGAAGGATGATCCAGAACTGCAGGGTCTACCGGAGTGCTCAGTTCCTCAATACTGACCACCGGCTTGTTGTAACAGCACTGAAGTTGCAGCTTAAATCCAGGAGAATGGTTCCCTCCCAGCCGAGGCTGGATGTTGGCAAGCTCAAGGATGAGAGGGTAGCTGAGGAGTTTGCAAAAAGGCTGAGTGGAGATTTGGGGGGTCTGGTGGTGTTGGGGGATCCTGAAGAGTTGTGGAGTGCCTTCAGACCACGGCACTTGATGTTGCCGGTGGATGTCTTGGAACTCACCGGAGAGTGAAGAAGAATTTTGCCTCTCAAGGGACACTGGATACCATTGACCAGAGTCGCAGGGCCAGGCTGAATGGCAGAGCTGAGCTGTTCATTTAGCTGAGGCATAAAACTGTACGTGTGCTTAGGGTGGACAAGGAGGCCTATGTGCGAGGAATCTGTGAGGGGGTAGAGCATCACCTGTGGTCAAGTGGTTCTCGTCCTGCTTACAGGGGAATTCGCGCATTGCGTTCATCCAAGCCCATCCCTCGGTGTACTGCAGTTAGAGCGGAGGGCGGTGGATCTTGACAGAGGAGTCCGAAATGAAGGCCTGCTGGGCCGGTTACCTTGGGCGGTTGTACCAGGCTAATCCACCAGCTGTCGAGTTGGATGTCAGGGGTGTTATAATCCCTATTGCTGACCCTCTAATCAACTGTGGTCCACCTTCGTTTGTGAAAGCAGGCTGCGGTGAAATGGGTAAAGCTTTTGGGATCTGTGGCATCCAGGCTGAACTTCTCAAGGCTGGTGAAAATGCTGTTACTCGTGTCGTTGCATGCAGTTCTGTGCTCTGCCTGGAACACAGGCATCAACCCAACTGACTGAAAGAGGGGCCTTGTTCTCCCTCTCTGGAAATGGAAGGGTGATCGCCAAGACTGCAACAACTACCGAGGGGTGACACAGCTCTCAGTGCCAGGCAAGATCTTTGCTCAGATAATTATTGATCAGATTCGCCACCATATGCTTGAGCACCGGCGTCCAGAGCAGTCAGGCTTTACACCAAAGAGGTCAACGATTGACCGTATCCTTGCTCTTCGAGTCCTCACCGAATGCAGACGAGAGTTTCGGCAGGGGCTGCTTGCAGCCTATGTTGATCTCTGTAAAGCATTCGATTCAGTGAATCGGGATGTCCTCTGGAGGGTACCTGTGCGCGGAGAACAAAAGTCCAAGTCTTCAGGATTCTTGGTCTTCGTGGGGTGCCACCAAAACTGATCAATCTGATGTCTGAACTTTACTCTGGCACTGAGAGTGCTGTGAGATGTGGTGGTACCATCTCTGACTTATTTCCAGTTGTTTCTGGAGTTTGTCAGGGGTGTGTACTGGCCCCCACACTTTTCAGCACTTGTATGGACTGGATTCTGGGGAGGATGTCAGAGAGATCAAGCTGCAGTCCATTGTTTGGGAATGTCAAGATCTCTGACCTTGATTTAGCAGATGATGCAGTCATCTTTGTGGAGACGCTGGATATCCTAATGGGGTCCTCGAGGTGCTGAATGAGGAGTCGGAGGTGCTGGGATTACGGGTTTCCTGGGTCAAAACTAAGATCCAGCCTTTCAATGACATCTTGGATGCTGCTGTCCTGTCTGTGGCGAGAATGTTGAGATCACGGAGAGATTCACATATGTAGAAGTGGACTTCCTTTTTCTCGTAGTTTTCTAATCAATCTGCTTGAATGTGGCCATTAATAAGAATTGTTGTCTAAGTTAATATCTACACCTGTTCCCAAATTACACCTGTTCCCTAATTACTACAACCTGTTCCTGAATTACTACACCTGTTTTCCTAATTACTAAATGTGTATTCATCTTGATGTAACTAATATATTATTGGAATTTATAATCAAATGTATTTTAATCAAATGTATCCTCTCTTGCTTATTTTGTACTGGAGCCAAAAGGCCTCAAGCAAATTGTTTCCACAGCTTTCCTGGATGTCTGCTTTCCTGTACTATTCTCTCATTATTCTCTCATTGCTCTACTGGATGTACTCAATGTCCTCTCCTTTTTCTTCCTCCTTCTCTTCCCTCCCTTTCTCTCTCTGTTCTTAGATTTCTAATTAATGTGCTTGCCATCTGTACTGATAAGCCTTTGTAAAGGAATTATATGATGCTGAATCTGTCCAGAATTGCTTTGCTCGTAGTTGGACCCTTGCTCGCCTTCCGGTGCGTTTGTTGTTTCTGACCAAGGCGATAAGAACTTTCTGATTTGTCTCTCCTGTGTGCATATTACTTTAAACCGGCCCAGCCAAGGTCAGATGTGGGTCATTATGACCGACTCCCCTCTGTTCTCATTTCTGCTCTTTTCCTCGGCCCTCTATAAACTTCCTCCACCTTCCTTGGCTACTATGTATCGACGATTCCTATAAGCTCTGATTAGCGGAGACCACTGTATGACAATTACATCAATGCCTTCTTCTGTAATTATGTAAATAAAAATTCTCTGTTTGATGTACTTGCCTCGAGTGGACATTGAGTTTCTAGAGTTCCACAACACTTACCTTGCAGTGATATTCATGTTTCTGCTGGCTGTGAGTCAGAGGTCAACAGATGTCTGGGACAGGCCTGGGAGTCATGGATTCACTGGATCATGGGGTGTGGCAATGCCGGTACCTGTGCGGGAGGACGAAAGTCCGAGTCTTCAGGTCCTTGGTGCTTCCAGTCTTGCTCTATGGATGTGAAACGGAGACTTAATTATTTTGGTGTCAGGTCTCTTCGGAGAATCTTGGCTATCGGTGGTTGGACTTTGTGTCCAATGAGCGGTTGCTGAGAGGGACTCAAATGAGATTTGTTACCTGCATAGTCCATGAGCATCAGCTGCGGCTGTATGGACATGTGGCTCGTTTTCTTGACGCTGATCCTGCTCATCAGATTCTCTCAGTGAGGGAGCCTCATGAGTGGAGGAGGAAAATGGCCAACAATGTGCCTTGTGGTTGCAGCAGGTTATTCAGCATCACAAGTAAATGGGGATGGGCGGGCATCTGCCTGGGGGATGGCCAGACGGAGGCCCTTGGAGTCCTGGCAGAAAGTGGACGCAGCGACGTGCTGCTCCAGCGCATGCTCCCATTCCTAACCTGACCAGACCTTAGTATCCTCAAAGCATAGTGAATAGATCTGTTTAAGTTTCCCCTCAATCTGTCAAGCCATTCTGGAGAAAATTTTTGCAGGTTTTAGGGTAAATCCAAGATGGCTGCCAGACCATGTGACCTATGACATCATCATTATCAAAGTTTATTCACAATAGCTAATCGATCCTTTTTGTGAATTTCATTTAGATCTTTAAAGCGGTTCTGGAGAAGAAGATTTTTTTTCCTTTTTATTGTAACAATATGGCTGCCAAACCACATGACCGATGATGTCATAAAAAAAATTCTGTAAACTAATCTATCCATGGATGACCTTACAAAATTTCATACTGATCGAATGCAGCGTTCTACGTGTCAAATTTTGACCGGATACCACTTCACCAATGTCAGTGAAATCACACTTATTCCCAACAGAGTAGTTGCCAGATGCAAAGTTTCAATTTTTTCCATGGTGTGGTTTAGGAGATATAGTGGTCCAAATTTTTTTCCATTTTTCCAGCATGGCTGCCACCCCATGTGACTTATGACGTCATAATTATCAAAAAATTCTGCATGAGTAGTCGCATCTATTTGTTTCAATTGGATAAGCGGTTGCAGGAAAACAGAGAAAATTTGCAGGGACACACGTATGGATGGATGGACAACCCGAAAACATAATGCCACCGGCGACTTCGTCACGCTGGGCATAAAAACAGGCAACTTCACACTAACATGTCTGTAGTTACAGAAAATGTTCTAACCAACACGAACAAACAGATCACACAAATTTAACAGACTGGTTTCGTATGTACCCCTCCAACGTAACTGTGTGTGTGTGTGTGTGTGTGTGTGTGTGTGTGTGTGTTTGTGTGTGTGTGTGTGTGTGTTGTGTGTTGTGTGTGTTTGATTGTTGTGTTGTCTTGTGCAATCAGTCCATCGTGAGACTTCCCATTGAAAGTTACCTTTTCCTATTAACCAGTATTCCATCCAAAGTCTTCAAGATCGCTGTCACCATCATCATCATCATCATCATCATCATCTTCTTCTTCATCTTCATGAGAGTGCGAGTCATCTGGTGAACAAAACGATGCATCTGTTCATTTATAGGAAAATACATAATTGAATGTATGATTTTCAATGCAAACAAACAAAGAAGACAGATGTCATGCAAAGCACGATACTGCGAAATCCAAAAAACATGTTTGACAGCAAAAAATGATTGGTGGTTGAGTCAGTTACCTGATATGCAACCCTCTTCAAATTTCAAGGAATAGGATGAAAATTGAGGATTTTAGAAATCTCACCCAAGTTGTTGACCTTTGGACTATGTTGACCTCAAAAATGAAAAATAATTTGCGTATATATATATATATGTGAATACATATATGTGTAAAAATGTATATATATATATATATATATATATATATATATATATATATATATATATATATATATTGTTGCGAATTCGCGCCCGCCGGCGTGCGATCGGCCACGTAACTCGAATCGCGACACGTCGCCCACCGGACGGACAATTCAGTCGTGACCCTCCGGGAACTACCGCCCGGAGCCAGTCACGGGTGGGGGTTTAACCTCACCACGATCGTGCCAATGCCCACCCACGCAGGATAGGGTTGCTCGCCAAATTCGACCTACCTAAGTACTGCGCGAGTGCTCGACCGGGCGATCGTACCTCGCCGCAGGTCGACTTCGGACACGAACTGCTTTAGCGGTTCGTCCGTCGTGCAGAGATAACCGAGCGGAGTTTATCGTCGACCTCGACGGTTCCGATTAATTACCGGGCGTTTTAACCCACTATCAATCCCTTACGTGATGCAAGATGGAGATTCAATCTAAGGCAAAGACGAAGCGAAACGGGAAAACAGTTCACACAATGCACTTTATTTACACACACAGACAAGCACGTATATACAGCCATACAGTCATGGAAACAAAAGCAAAGAAAGAGTTAAAACCGAATAAAAGGGAATTATTTACACACGGCAACACTTACACAGTTTCTACTTCACGGACTGGCGCCACCCACAGACATTTACACAAAACCCCAAAAGAAAAAGAAGTCGCGACTTCCCTAGGCGCGTCGTCCCCTCCTCCCACGACCGTCGGCGTGGTCGCGCCTGGCCCGATCTCCCTCGCGGCCGGCGAACCCTCTCCGGCACTCCTCGTCCGGACGCGTAGGCTCGCGCCCCACAGCCGGCTCTGCCCGCGTCTCACGTCCACGCCTCCCGCGTGGCAGGCCGCTCACTAAGCCTAGAGCGCAGGACCAAGATCACAGGAGACTCAGCAATGACGAGCGAAGAGAGAGAAGAGAGGAGAGAAGAGAGAGAGAGCGCCCCGCCCGTGTCCGTCTTTTATGGAGCGGGGCTCCGCCCTTCGCAGCGCGGGGCTCCGCCCGTCGCTCCGCCCCGTTCTCGGCTCCACCTCCCTTCGAGGCGTTTCGAGAAGCCTCTCGAAATGGGGCGTGCCCTCACTCCGACCGCCTCACGCCACGCATCCACCAATCGGGAGCGAGCCGCCGCACCCTCCCCTTCACACCGAGCGTGGTGGGGGGATTCAGGTGGAAGCATCAGGCGGGGAAAACCCCACAGGCTCCACAAGTGGTTTTGTTCTTGCACGCCCTGCACGGTGCTCGGTTGAATGGCGAATGGCGAAGATGTGGTAGCGTAGTTGTGGGAAGGTGGCGTCGTGTAGTGAATGGCAGTGATCGTGAGATGTTGGTTGTGGCGATGTTCGTTGTTGTATTTGCACCAAATTAATAATAGCCAAAGAAAAACAACTAACTGAAGGAATCGCAGCCCAATAAATCACATATATTCCCTCTATACAACGGGTTTGGGCTAACTACACATGAACTTA
>CM068962.1:637018-650738 GCA_035128595.1 Eptatretus atami
CCGCTACTCTCCAATCCTCGGTACCTGTCCTGACTCCAGTGAGCAATTGAAAATATCCGTTAACATCTCCACTTACCTGCTCAGCCACCTCCATCAAACTCTCAGGTGCATATTATCGGGACCCGGAGCCTTATCTTCTCTTAGATTACCGAGCTGTTCCTTTACTTCCCCACTCCAACCTGGATCTTCTGTAAGAGCCCTTCCTCACCTCCTCGATAGATACTCTCAGCTCTTGTACTCTTGATAGATACTCTCAGGTGCATATTATTGGGACCCGGAGCCTTATCTTCTCTTAGATTACCGAGCTGTTCCTTTACTTCCTCCACTCCAACCTGGATCTTCTGTAAAAAGCCCTTCCTCACTCCTCGATAGACACTCTCAGCTATTGGCAATTCTCCTGACTGTTCTTGTGTAAAGGTTGAAGTAAAATACCTGTTTAATAAGCCTGCCATCTCACCTTCATCACTAACCACTCTCCGGTGCTATTCCTCAATGGACCCACACTGGTCCCAACCTGTTCTTTTCCCCTGATATACTTAAAGAAAGCCTTGATATTATGTTTAATATTCTTAGCCATGTCCTTCTCATCCTCTCTTTTGGCTTGCCGAGTTATTTTCTTTCACTTGCTCTGTTTACTCCGATAGTGATATAATCCAACTCCAGGAAATCCTCATCCGCTCTGCCTTTCCTGTTCCTCCACCCAATCTATCCCTGGGAAAGTTAAAATCCCCATGACATCATGTTGGAAAAACGGAAAAAACTTTGGACCTCTATCTCTGAAATCGCACCGAGGGAAAAATTGAAACGTGACACACGGCAAGTACTCCTGATGGGGAATAAGTGTGATTTTTTTTGATGACGTCATAGTGCCTTTGTTATGATGTCATAATAGCATATTATAGAATGACACACCGAATAAGCCTGAAAAATTTTGAGGGTCATCTAGGGATAAGCTGGTCCACAGGAAAAAAAATTGATGACGTCATCGGTCACATGATTCGACAGCCATATTGTTTGAAAAATAAAATAAACCTTCAAACATCTTCTCTGAAATGGCTGAACAGATCGAGGCGAAGCTTTACACGTGTGACCACCTATCCATGAGGACAAAAGGTTTACACAGATGACATCATACTCACATGGTTTGGCAGCCATATTGGATTACCCTAAAACCTATAAAAAATCTTCTTCTCCATAACGGCTTTACAAATCGAGGGGAAACTTCACACAAATGTTCCCCTAGCCAAGGGTGTATAAGGTTGTTAAGGAATAATTTATCAGTCACATGATTTGGCAGCCATATTGGATTAAATAAAATATTAAATAATGTTTTCTCTGGAACTGCTTAAAAAGACAGAGTTAAAGGACCATGATGTGGATACAGGAAGAAGGTATGAAATAGTTAAACTGTTTAAATTTGGTTTTGTAACTCCACTAACTGGTAGAAGCCTTGTCGGTGTGTTGTGATTGTGTAATGATGATTCGGAGTAGTTGTTGGTTTGGTCATACGATACATCATCATAATGAACTATCCATTGTAAAAACCGAGCACACTGTTTGTTGTGACGTAATTTAACCATTTCCAAGTACACAGGAGATCACAAGTTCTTACCACATACAATGACCATTTAATTATTATTTTTTTAATCAAAATCTCTCAATGAATCATAAACATTCTGAAACAAGAACAAGAGCAATCAGACATTGCAGACCTTCGCCAGGACTTGTTTTGTGTGGCGTTTGTGTACTGGTGTTATGTAATTAATAAGAGACATAATTGGAACGACCACTTTATAACTGCTGGCAGTGATGACGCGGGTACCAAGACGTCCACTTGATCGGACACTTGACCCTGACCCATGACGTTTTTTAAAATTATTATTCAATTGAATTTAGAATGGGATTAAAATTAATTCAATTAAAATCAAATGGAAGATCAAATTGGTACAGTCCTGCATAGGAGTAATCAGAAGGAACCCAAACAAGAAAAAGCAGAGATGAAGTCATCAGGAGGAACCTGTAAAGTAATCTGCTGGCACATCTGCAAAAATGTTGATATCCCAGTTCCAGAGAAATTGTGGGATGAGGCGATATTCCAGAGAGAGAAGAGTGAGGAAGGGGGTGGAGTTGGGAGAGTGACGCCTCACAAAACGTTTCTATACACTGCAGAAGGCATGGGTGCGAGAGACAGAGACAAACAGACAGAGAGACAGAAACAAAGGGACAGAGGTGTGGGAGAAGGGTGGTGCATTTCATTCGGAGGGGAAAGCGAGGAAGGGACAGGCAGAGAGAGAGTGTGTGATTGGGGGGTGGGGGTGCGGGGGGAAGGAGGAAAAAAGAGAAAGGTGAGGGGTGGAGGTGGCATTAGCAAAGAGAGTGATATGTTATGCTTCATGACAAACACAAATTAAAAAAAATAAAAACTCATGTCAGAACAGCTGGACACACAATGACACAACAGAGTTTATAAAGTAATCCACTGGCACATCGCAAAAACTTTGATATTCCCAGTTCCAGAAAATTTGTAGGAACCTGAACCAAAAGCAATCACTAAAAATATGAAAGTACCTACCGCTCACGTATGAACTATATGATCCCATCGAGCGTGAACATCAAAACAAAGCATTGCAACCAGACATTAAACTCCAGCACAAAAAAAGAGAAGCATTGCTCAGTGAGGTGTTAGTACTCGTGATTTTGGACTAAACAATGCAGAAATTAAGAAAATAACCAAATACCAAGACCTCAAGAATGAAGCGAAAGATCCTGGAAGCTGAAGAATGCCAAAGTTGAACCAGTGATACTTTGAGGTACGGGAATGATGACAAAGAACTCACAGATATTAAAAACCATCCCTGGGAATATTATTACAAACGAACTACATTTGGAAGCTGTCCTGTGCTCAGGGACGATCCTGAAGAGAGCCCTCAGCACAAAACTTTGAGAACAGAAAACTTCACAGCTTGGTCCATGAATCGTGACACCTTACCGAAATGAAGGTGGATACTTTGAGCGCACCTTGGGAGGACTCCATTCCACATTCTGAGACACATATTTTGTAGATACAAACGATGACGCGCACACACACACGGCACGCACACACGCGCACACGCACATGCACACGCACACACAGCCTTTTATTTGAATAGATGACCTCATCAGTTACACGATATGGCAGCCACATTGGTTTTATGGAAGTAATTAAACAATTATTTCTCTGAACCGTTTAATCCATCCATACCAGACTTTGCAGTAATAATCCAATGCCCTTGTTGCATACACTTGACTTTAAAATGACGTCATCAGTCACGTGGTATGACAGCCACATTGGTTTCAAGGAAATATTTCAAAAATTATATTTTCATATATGAATTTTTAATATTTGGTATATAATTCTTAAATTTCATTGGAAAAAAATATATTATATTTAAAAATTATATATATATATATTAAAAAAAACACTTACAATCGATGCGAAACTTTGCAGTTTTGATCCACTGTCTTGCTCCATTTAACGCAACATGTTTCACATTGAACTGTGAAGCTGTTTTGGAGAAAAAGGTTTTTAAATTTCGGTTTCAAACTAACATGGCTGCCAAACCACGTGAGCTATGGCATTGAAAATTTGGCCTCTGTCAAAGATTTGGTAGAGGATCACATGTGTGAAGTTTTGTTTTGATCGGATAAGGTTCGTTTTCTTGTCCAATATGGCTTGCCACACCACATGACCTATGATGTCATCATTTCCACACTATATGCAGCTATGGTAAAAGATGATACTTGGTAAATTTCGCTTCGATTGGATAAGCGGTTCCAGAGAAAACATTTTTTAAACATTTGTATTCAATCCAACATGGCCGCCAAACCACGTGAGATACCTTGTCACCTTCTTTGTCTCAAAGGGTGGAGGAGCTCCTTGTGAGCCAACAGCCATCCATATCTAGTGCCCAACTGTGTCTCGCGACATCCTCCTGCAGTGGGTTACTTTTTATTAGGAGGTTGGTGGCAGGATTTGCACTCCGGCCACTGTAAAACCCTTCATTCCGCAAAACATTCTAAAAGCAGAATTTTTTTTCTGAAACCCACTCCGTGGGAGTACCTCCTGTGCAGCTTCCCTTCGCAGGGCAGCTCACTAAATGACGGAATTGGGCAAAGCCTTCGGGACCCAATCTTTGATGATAGGAGGGGAAACCATGGGGTAACCTTCCCGGGTCAGATTGGCGGTAGTGTGTGTCGGAGTGGTGATGAGGTGTCGTCCACCAGACGGCTGTTCCTTGGGTTAACCTGAGGCAGTCCCTTCGGGTTAGTGCCTGGAATGTCCGATCCCGAAGAGAAGACGATCACCTGTCTCTGTTATCATCTGAGACTCAAGTGTTTAGACATAGGTATTGCAGCACTCTCTGAGTTTCGGAGACCGGATTGCGGTGAGATCATGGTGGGTGGTTACACCTACTATTGGTCTGGTCGCTCTGATGGTTACCATGCCCAAGGGGTTGCTGTAGCTGTGTCCAACAAAGCTGACTCCAATGATAATTGAGGTAACACCGGTCAACGAGCGTATTATGAGACTAAGAATTCGTCACTCCTTAGGTGTCATTTCCCTGGTCTCTGTATATGCTCCGACAGGCGAGTGATCTCACCGTGAAAGATGCATTCTATGCCACGCTCAAGTCTTGTGTTGATCAGTGCCCCAGATGAGATACACCTCTAGTCTTGGGGAATTTCAATGCATCTGCTGGAAATGATAGGGATGGTTATGAGACGTGTGTTGGTCCCATGGGTCTGGAACTGTGAACCTGAATAGCACTAGGTTCCTTGACTTTGCAAGAAGTCATGGACTTAGGGTGGCTGGTTCATGGTTTCAGCGCCCACAAGCTCATCGCTGGACTTGGTATTCCAACGCTGGCGGTGTGGCAAAGGAGATTGACCTGTGCTCATGATGGTCGCTGAAGGATGATCCAGAACTGCAGGGTCTACCGGAGTGCTCAGTTCCTCATACTGACCACCGGCTTGTTGTAACAGCACTGAAGTTGCAGCTTAAATCCAGGAGAATGGTTCCCTCCCAGCCGAGGCTGGATGTTGCAAGCTCAAGGATGAGGGGTAGCTGAGGAGTTTGCAAAAAGGCTGAGTGGAGATTTGGGGGTCTGGTGGTGTTGGGGGATCCTGAAGAGTTGTGGAGTGCCTTCAAGACCACGGCACTTGATGTTGCCGGTGGATGTCTTGGAACTCACCGGAGAGTGAAGAAGAATTTTGCTCTCAAGGGACACTGGATACCATTGACCAGAGTCGCAGGGCCAGGCTGAATGGCAAGCTGAGCTGTTCATTTAGCTGAGGCATAAAACTGTACGTGTGCTTAGGGTGGACAAGGAGGCCTATGTGCGAGGAATCTGTGAGGGGGTAGAGCATCACCTGTGGTCAAGTGGTTCTCGTCTGCTTACAGGGGAATTCGCGCATTGCGTTCATCCAAGCCCATCCCTCGGTGTACTGCAGTTAGAGCGGAGGGCGGTGGATCTTGACAGAGGAGTCCGAAATGAAGGCCTGCTGGGCCGGTTACCTTGGGCGGTTGTACCAGGCTAATCCACCAGCTGTCGAGTTGGATGTCAGGGGTGTTATAATCCCTATTGCTGACCCTCTAATCAACTGTGGTCCACCTTCGTTTGTGAAAGCAGGCTGCGGTGAAATGGGTAAAGCTTTTGGGATCTGTGGCATCCAGGCTGAACTTCTCAAGGCTGGTGAAAATGCTGTTACTCGTGTCGTTGCATGCAGTTCTGTGCTCTGCCTGGAACACAGGCATCAACCCAACTGACTGAAAGAGGGCCTTGTTGTCCCCTCTCTGGAAATGGAAGGTGATCGCCAAGACTGCAACAACTACCGAGGGGTGACACAGCTCTCAGTGCCAGGCAAGATCTTTGCTCAGATAATTATTGATCAGATTCGCCACATATGCTTGAGCACCGGCGTCCAGAGCAGTCAGGCTTTACACCAAAGAGGTCAACGATTGACCGTATCCTTGCTCTTCGAGTCCTCACCGAATGCAGACGAGAGTTTCGGCAGGGGCTGCTTGCAGCCTATGTTGATCTCTGTAAAGCATTCGATTCAGTGAATCGGGATGTCCTCTGGAGGGTACCTGTGCTGCGGAGGACAAAAGTCCAAGTCTTCAGGATTCTTGGTCTTCGTTGGGTGCCACCAAAACTGATCAATCTGATGTCTGAACTTTACTCTGGCACTGAGAGTGCTGTGAGATGTGGTGGTACCATCTCTGACTTATTTCCAGTTGTTTCTGGAGTTTGTCAGGGTGTGTACTGGCCCCCACACTTTTCAGCACTTGTATGGCTGGATTCTGGGGAGGATGTCAGAGAGATCAAGCTGCAGTCCATTGTTTGGGAATGTCAAGATCTCTGACCTTGATTTAGCAGATGATGCAGTCATCTTTGTGGAGACGCTGGATATCCTAATGGGTCCTCGAGGTGCTGAATGAGGAGTCAGAGTGCTGGGATTACGGGTTTCCTGGGTCAAAACTAAGATCCAGCCTTTCAATGACATCTTGGATGCTGCTGTCCTGTCTGTGGCGAGAATGTTGAGATCACGGAGAGTTCACATATGTAGAAGTGGACTTCCTTTTTCTCGTAGTTTTCTAATCAATCTGCTTGAATGTGGCCATTAATAAGAATTGTTGTCTAAGTTAATATCTACACCTGTTCCAAATTACACACTGTTCCCTAATTACTACACCTGTTCCTGAATTACTACACCTGTTTTCCTAATTACTAAATGTGTATTCATCTTGATGTAACTAATATATTATTGGAATTTATAATCAAATGTATTTTAATCAAATGGATCCTCTCTTGCTTATTTTGTACTGGAGCCAAAAGGCCTCAAGCAAATTGTTTCCACAGCTTTCCTGGATGTCTGCTTTCCTGTACTATTCTCTCATTATTTCTCTCATTGCTCTCCTGGATGTACTCAATGTCCTCTCCTTTTTCTTCCTCCCTTCTCTTCCCTCCCTTTCTCTCTCTGTTCTTAGATTTCTAATAATGTGCTTGCCATCTGTACTGATAAGCCTTTGTAAAGGAATATATGATGCTGAATCTGTCCAGAATTGCTTTGCTCGTAGTTGGACCCTTGCTCGCTTCCGGTGCGTTTGTTGTTCTGACCAAGGCGATAAGAACTTTCTGATTTGTCTCTCCTGTGTGCATATTACTTTAAACCGGCCCAGCCAAGGTCAGATTGTGGGTCATTATGACCGACTCCCCTCTGTTCTCATTTCTGCTCTTTTCCTCGGCCCTCTTAAACTTCCTCCACCTTCCTTGCTACTATGTATCGACGATTCCTATAAGCTCTGATTAGCGGAGACCACTGTATGACAATTACATCAATGCCTTCGTCTGTAATTATGTAAATAAAAATTCTCTGTTTGATGTACTTTGCCTCGAGTGGACATTGAGTTTCTAGAGTTCCACAACATTACCTTGGCAGTGATATTCATGTTTCTGCTGGCTGTGAGTCAGAGGTCAACAGATGTCTGGGACAGGGCTGGGAGTCATGGATTCACTGGATCATGGGGTGTGGCAATGCGCGGTACCTGTGCGGAGGACGAAAGTCCGAGTCTTCAGGTCCTTGGTGCTTCCAGTCTTGCTCTATGGAGTGTGAAACGGAGACTTAATTATTTTGGTGTCAGGTCTCTTCGGAGAATCCTTGGCTATCGGTGGTTGGACTTTGTGTCCAATGAGCGGTTGCTGAGAGGGACTCAAATGAGATTTGTTACCTGCATAGTCCATGAGCATCAGCTGCGGCTGTATGGACATGTGGCTCGTTTTCTTGACGCTGATCCTGCTCATCAGATTCTCTCAGTGAGGGAGCCTCATGAGTGGAGGAGGAAAATGGCCAACAATGTGCCTTGTGGTTGCAGCAGGTTATTCAGCATCCAAGTAAATGGGGATGGGCCGGCATCTGCCTGGGGGATGGCCAGACGGAAGGCCCTTGGAGTCCTGGCAGAAAGTGGACGCAGCGACGTGCTGCTCCAGCGCATGCTCCCATTCCTAACCTGACCAGACCTTAGTATCCTCAAAGCATAGTGAATAATCTGTTAAGTTTCCCCTCAATCTGTCAAGCCATTCTGAGAAAATTTTTGCAGGTTTTAGGGTAAATCCAAGATGGCTGCCAGACCATGTGACCTATGACATCATCATTATCAAAGTTTATTCACAATAGCTAATCGATCCTTTTTTGTGAATTTCATTTAGATCTTTTAAAGCGGTTCTGGAGAAGAAGATTTTTTTTCCTTTTTTTATTGTAACAATATGGCTGCCAAACCACATGACCGATGATGTCATAAAAAAAATTCTGTAAACTAATCTATCCAGGATGAACTTAACAAATTTTCATACTGATCGAATGCAGCGTTCTATGTGTCAAATTTTGACCGGATACCACTTCACCAATGTCAGTGAAATCACACTTATTCCCCATACAGAGTAGTTGCCAGATGCAAAGTTTCAATTTTTTTCCATGGTGTGGTTTAGGAGATATAGTGGTCCAAATTTTTTTCCATTTTTCCAGCATGGCTGCCACCCCATGTGACTTATGACGTCATAATTATCAAAAAATTCTGCATGAGTAGTCGCATCTATTTGTTTCAATTGGATAAGCGGTTGCAGAGAAACAGAGAAAATTTGCAGGGACACACGTAGGATGGATGGACAACCCGAAAACATAATGCCACCGGCGACTTCGTCACGCTGGGCATAAAAACAGGACAACTTCACACTAACATGTCTGTAGTTACAGAAAATGTTCTAACCAACACGAACAAACAGATCACACAAATTTAACAGACTGGTTTCGTATGTACCCCTCCAACGTAACTGTGTTGTGTGTGTGTGTGTGTGTGTGTGTGTGTGTGTGTGTGTGTGTGTGTGTGTGTGTGTGTGTGTGTGTTTGATTGTTGTGTTGTCTTGTGCAATCAGTCCATCGTGAGACTTCCCATTGAAAGTTACCTTTTCCTATTAACCAGTATTCCATCCAAAAGTCTTCAAGATCGCTGTCACCATCATCATCATCATCATCATCATCATCTTCTTCTTCATCTTCATGAGAGTGCGAGTCATCTGTGAACAAAACGATGCATCTGTTCATTTATAGGAAAAATACATAATTGAATGTATGATGTTTTCAATGCAAACAAACAAAAAAGACAGATGTCATGCAAAGCACGATACTTGCGAAATCCAAAAACATATTTTGACAGCAAAAAATATTGGTGGTTGAGTCAGTTACCTGATATGCAAACCCTCTTCAAATTTCAAGGAATAGGATGAAAATTGAGGATTTTAGGAATCTCACCCAAGTTGTTGACCTTTGGACTATGTTGACCTCAAAAAAGAAAAATAATTTGCGTATATATATATATATGTGAATACATATATGTGTAAAAATGTATTATATATATATATATATATATATATATAATATATATATATATATATATTGTTGCGAATTCGCGCCCGCCGGCGTCGCATCGGCCACGTAACTCGAATCGCGACACGTCGCCCACCGGACGGACAATTCAGTCGTGACCCTCCGGGAACTACCGCCCGGAGCCAGTCACGGGTGGGGGGTTTAACCTCACCACGATCGTGCCAATTGCCCACCCACGCAGTATGGTTGCTCGCCAAATTCGACCTACCTAAGTACCTGCGCGAGTGCTCGACCGGGCGATCGTACCTCGCCGCAGGTCGACTTCGGACACGAACCGCTTTAGCGGTTCGTTCCGTGCTGCAGAGATAACCGAGCGGAGTTTATCGTCGCCTCGACGGTTCCGATTAATTACCGGGCGTTTTAAACCCACTATCAATCCCTTACGTGATGCAAGATGGAGATTCAATCTAAGGCAAAGACGAAGCGAAACGGGAAAACAGTTCACACAATGCACTTTATTTACACACACAGACAAGCACGTATATACAGCCATACAGTCATGGAAACAAAAGCAAAGAAAGAGTTAAAACCGAATAAAAGGGAATTATTTACACACGGCAACACTTACACAGTTTCTACTTCACGGACTGGCGCCACCCACAGACATTTACACAAAACCCCAAAAGAAAAAGAAGTCGCGACTTCCCTAGGCGCGTCGTCCCCTCCTCCCACGACCGTCGGCGTGGTCGCGCCTGGCCCCGATCTCCCTCGCGGCCGGCGAACCCTCTCCGGCACTCCTCGTCCGGACGCGTAGGCTCGCGCCCCACAGCCGGCTCTGCCGCGTCTCACGTCCACGCCTCCCGCGTGGCAGGCCGCTCCTAAGCTAGAGCGCAGGACCAAGATCACAGGAGACTCAGCAATGACGAGCGAAGAGAGAGAAGAGAGGAGAGAGAGAGAGAGAAGCGCCCCGCCCGTGTCCGTCTTTTATGGAGCGGGGCTCCGCCCTTCGCAGCGCGGGGCTCCGCCGTCGCTCCGCCCGTTCTCGGCTCCACCTCCCTTCAAGGCGTTTCGAGAAGCCTCTCGAAATGGGGCGTGCCCTCACTCCGACCGCCTCACGCCGCGCATTCACCAATCGGGAGGCGAGCCGCCGCACCCTCCCCTTCACACCGAGCGTGGTGGGGGGATTCAGGTGGAAGCATCAGGCGGGGAAAACCCCACAGGCTCCACAAGTGGTTTTTGTTCTTGCACGCGCCTGCACGGTGCTCGTTTGAATGGCGAATGGCGAAGATGTGGTAGCGTAGTTGTGGAAGGTGGCGTCGTGTATGAATGGCGTGATACGTGAGATGTTGGTTGTGGCGATGTTCGTTGTTTTATTTGCACCAAATTAATAATAGCCAAAGAAAAACAACTAACTGAAGGAATCGCAGCCCAATAAATCACAATATATTCCCTCTATACAACGGGTTTGGGCTAACTACACATGAACTTACCGATATATCTCACCTGAGGACTCTTTATGGTGTAATGCGAGTTTCCACAACCGTAACACTACCCCTCCCCTTTTTACAGACTCGTCCCGAGTCGTCAAATTCTCGTGTGCCATCATGTGTAGTTCTCCCCTAGTACGTTTAACCTTCGGATCCCTAAGTGCGACATTCAGTGTATTCGTGTCCCCAAAATAAATAACCACGGGCTGAGTAACTTACTAAACAAACCCACTCATTCAGACGACTTAAATAAAATTGCCGGGCTAACACATACATGCCGGGGCGCACTCATATTTACAGTACATCTTAACCTTATAATTTACACTAAACCATGGCCCAGGATCAATGGACTCTGCAGGCAGAAAAGTCAAAAGAAAACCGGTGCACGGGCCGCCACTGCAGGCCCGTGTTGTAGCTGCCAACAGGACAGTCCTTGCAAACTTGAACGATCCCGGCGTGCATGGAAATGAACAGGGGGGGGGGGGGAAATCAAAACAGAACGGGGGCAAAATATGACGAGGGCAGTAGGCATGGATTGGCAAAGGTGGACAGGCAAGGCATGATAAGGCCGCTGTAGCAAAACGCAGCCGGCAGTGAAGCTGACCGGCACAGGCCTTGCAGTAAAACAGCGGCAGACGGTCGACCGGCACAGGCCTTGCAGCAAAACAGCCAGCAATGAAGTGGGCCGGCACAGGCCTTGAAGTAACACAGCTGCAGACGATCCGGCCGGTACAGGCCTTGCAGAAAACAGCTGCAGACGATCCGGCTGGTACAGGCCTGTGGATATATATATATATATATATATGTCCACATGTAGATATACAAATATACATATGCATATACACACACACACACACGCCACACACACACCAACCACACACACACACACACACACACACACACACACATATGTGTGTATGTGTAATATATATATATACGTACATACATATATACATACATACACCCACATATATATGCATACATATATATAGATATACAGTCATGCGCCGCTTAACGACGTTCCGGGCAACGACGGATCGCATATACGACGGATCGCATATACGACGGGTCTGCCAGCTCTGAAAAAAAAAAAAAAAAAAAATGAAAAATATGTAGCTGAAAAATTCCTATCGCCGAGTGATGTAGCCTCGATAAAAATAGCACATACATTATGTACACTCTACAGAACATAATACCTCATAATGATAATAAACAACGACAGTGTGGCCCTGTTATTAATGCGATCGTTGAGGTCCATAAAATGTCATCGCGAAAAAAGCAGGGTCGTGCTAAATCGGGATTCAAGGAAATCGGCTTTCAAACTGAACCAATGTTTTGCACGTTTACCTTCCAGCAAGTAAATTACCTTTGAATTGAAGAATTCCGCGAATAAATCGTTGTTGTTCGTCAATTAAAACACAAATTTATTTTTAGTGAAGCTTTTTATGTTGTTAAAACAATTGCACTGTTCCGAAAATATATCACAATTGACAGGTGCTCGTTTATTCATTTGTAAATTATAACATCGATGCAATGATTACGTATTTATAAAATCCAAACGCTAATTATTCACCTTTCTATAATCGATGCGAGAGGAGTTGTAAGCTGCTGCTAACAACACCGATGGCCGTCATGAACTGCACAAAGGTAAATCTAACGCGTCTTCCGTCTCTCTTGGGTGTGTGTTACAATTGCCGACAGTATTCAGTACAGTAACATGCTGTACAGGTTTGTATCTGAGGAGCAATAGGCCTACAACATATAGCCTAGGTGTCTAGGTTGTGTAAGTACGATGTTCGAAAACGATGTTCGAAAACGAAAATTAAAAAAAAAAGATGTTCGCACAACGACGACGTCGCTTAACGACGCGTTTCTCAGAACGTAACCCCGTCGTTAAGTGGCGCATGACGTATATTCATACGCATGTATACATACACATATAGATATATATATATATATATACATTATACAGTATACACATACATATGTACATGCACATACATACATTTATATATATACTTACATATACATACATATCTTTTATATGTATGTGTATAGATATATACATATATCTATACAGTATATATATTATTATATTAGTATATTATATATATATATATATATATATCAATATTGTTGCGGACCCGGGGTCAGGGCAAGAAGACCACGAAGAGGTGTTGAGGAAGCTACCTGGGATTCCCACCAGACTCTCCGGAATCACAGGCCGTCGCACACGGATAACTCCGTGACACGGAAGGTCGCGAATCAACTGTGAACGCCAATAACTCAACCACGTGACTTCGGGTCCTCCATCTAATGGATACCAGTTACCTAATGGTCACGTGATCTAATTACCGGGAGATACGCCCTCGGTACGCCTTGTTCAAACTGGATCACCTTACTGGATCAGATGCAGCCGAGCGTAACTGCCAAGGACATACCGGCTAGAAAACAGATCGTTCGGGGATAACGTCCTGGCTAAGCCAGGATATCGACCATGCTGGACCAATGAAGAAAAAGACGAAAACGAGCTGGGAACATTTCTACACATGGAATGTCCTATCCCAAAGAGAGGATGATCACCTGTCTCTGTTATCATCTGAGCTCAAGCGTTTGGACATCGGTATTGCAGCACTCTCTGAGGTTCGGAGACCGGATTGCGGTGAGATCAAGGCGGGTGGTTACACCTACTATTGGTCTGATCGCTCTGATGGTTACCATGCCCAAGGAGTTGCTGTATCTTTGTCCAATAAGCTGACTCCAATGATAATTGAGGTAACACCGGTCAACGAGCGTATTATGAGAGGAAGGAT
>CM068962.1:701329-711612 GCA_035128595.1 Eptatretus atami
AGAGCGAAACGCTTCGTGACCATATTTGGTGCGAAATCCACACCGCCTGGGGAATGGAATTCCGCACACGCCCGCATGCCGGCAAGCGCGAAGAGCGCGGACAATGCCGTGAGCAGTGTTGTTGTTGTCGTTGTTGTTGTTAGGATTTTTACCTCAACAACCAGAACAACCACATCGATAAAATAACTTCACAGCGCATGTACACTTAATTCCCATTAGACATAGGGGAAAGGGAGCTGCCTATCCACATTTACTTAACGAAATAACTGAGCTACGGGGACCTGAATGTTGAGTGCTCACGGCTGCCAGATTCGTAACAATAAATGTATATATATATATATATATATATATATATATATATATATAGTGAACGGGGTGTCAACGTCGGTGAAAGAGAGTGGGCGTCAGCCTCATTGGCTAACGGCTATCTCACTATTCTCTGAACGGCCTATCCACTCCATATATAGTGAATCTGTATGATATTTCTCCTTGCTGAAACATTATATGTTTCTCCGGGCTTGTCTGCGGCACAACGTGTCCCGACACGACGAAATATCGGGAGATTGCGACCGGACAAATGTCCCAGTCTTATCAAGATGCCTGGAATGGCAAACCATCACGAAGTTTGAATACAAATCAAACATATTGTGTCCAACACGTTTCTGGCTGTGCAACCGAAGTAATCTTTACCTCTCGCCATTGCTGACGTCAGTCAAAACAAGAGATTGCTACCCACCTCACAACCAGCAATGTTATTTATGGACTTTAAGTGCCGATGTGAAGCTCGGTACGTGGGCCGCAAACACTTAAGATTGGCTGATCGGATCAAACAACACGTTCCACTTGGCCGATTCGAAGAAAGATTGTTGAGGTGTAGACACAAACCAGTGCGAGCATGTAGAAACATCCGCAACCACCGGCCCACTGTACCTGCTTCATCAGCCATTGCACAAAACCCTGGGTTGCCAACCCTATCTGTGCAGACAGTACAATGCGATATGTTCTCAGGATATGAGCAGAGGTCGGAGCTCGCTTTCATTGTTACGTATGTTGAAGCAAACACTTTCATCCTGACACCGATCCAATATTTTGTCGTCATAAGGAATTTGTACGATCTCTGTGTCTTCATTCAGCATGAAAAGATTAAGGAAGGTGCAGTAACAAATGGTGAATGACCTTTGGGGAAACCCATTCCCCCCTCTTTCCAGGATGTGGCTGCAAACGTCAATTCATCGACGAGACTCTGCTTCAGCAATGCGGAGCTCGAGTTGAAGAAGATGAGCCGACCAAATGGGCGTTCGGATAACCGTGACGTCATTACCGTTGAACCAATCAGCGTCACCTTATGAGGACCTGCGTATAAAGTTACACGCTTCACTTCCTTCTTCATTAGCTGCGATTTTTGTACCTGAAGAGTGCAGCACGAAAATCTTCGGTCACTATTAGGTCATAATTGATGTCGTGTTTGTTTGTGTCCATATCAGGGTGAGTCAAAGTAGCGCCCATTTTCTGTTTTTTCGGCCTGTCAGATTCTTTCTGGGAAGTTAATGTTGTTAATAAATTTGTCTGCGGATTATTAATTTTCGTTATTTATTTATTTTTGATTTGTTTGCAGTTATTGCTGCGAGTTTGGAAAGTTACTGAATTTGCCACCAAATGAGTTAATGGCACAATTAACGGACACAATTGTGTACATGGGTTGACGAATAACCCAAGAATGACAGTGAGAAGGAGGTAAATTTATCTGGGTGACAGTTTGGGCAGCCATATCTCCATTAGGATAATTGGACCCTGTTTCTGTGAGGGCTCTGTCACTGCAGAAATTTACCTGGGATATGCCTGCAAACCTTCTTTTGGCCCAGGGTACAAAATCAGGACTTATTTCTAGCGATGATGGAGCTCCACCTCATTAATGGACATTATGTTCGTCAGTGGCTTGATGAAAACTTCCCAAGAAAGTGGATCGGCCCGCCGCGGTTCTGATCGAGTGGCCGCACGCTCCCCATGACCTTACACTTCCGGAATTTCTTTCTTTGGGGGCTTCATGGAAAGACCTTGTTTATCTGTGAAAAAGCCTGTGTACCATTCAGAATTGAAGGCTCAAATCACTGCAAAGTTTGAGAAATTGATATCGGAACTGCAGACGTGTGTGCGCTCTGTGCCTGCTCGGCTGCAATTGTGCATCGATCACGAGGGAGGGCCACTTTTGAAAATTGCAAGTAAAAAGCTTGGTAACAGTTCCGTAATAATTTTTTCTTGAATAAATGGTTAGATAAAACATGTTTCATTTTATTTCTACACTTCTTGTAGACTGTAATACAAATGGAAAACAAACCAATCAAAATGATAGAAATCAGGCGCTACTTCTGACTCACCCTGTATAATGTATATATATATATATATATATATATATATATATATATATATATATATTATATATATATATATATATATACAGAACTCGTTGTAGTGTTGGGGTCGCTTTTTCCGTGGTTGGTTGTCGCTCGTCGCTGGCTTGTTCTCGTCAGTTGTGCGTCCCGTCGCTGGACTCGGAGCCACCTTCGCTTTCACAAGCGACCAAGCCAGTCAGCCATTCCCTCGCTCGACCCTGAGCATCAACAATTCCCCCCCCCCAATCCGCGCTGAGATAGTGCGGTGGCCCCGTTCATTCCACCCTAACCGCGGTGCGTCGACCATAACAACGTGCTTGCGCGGAGCACGCCGGAGAGGGCCTCACCGGACCACGCCAGGGGCACGGATCGGTGTGCGCACTTGCGTGATATTGCGGCTTCCCGCCATCGCGTCGACGAGACCGGGTAGACCTTTTCGTCTCGTGGACCTGGCCGCTCCTCGGTTCCGCGCACATTGTGTCCACGGACCCCGTCTTACCTTCCCTGCTATGGGGAGGTCTTTCCTGTTTATTTTGATATGAATGCATGTGGCGCCGAGTCCCGGAGAAGTATAATTGTTTTAAGTGTGTAATATAATACATATCAGTCGTAGTGCTTCCTTTGTTCCTATTTGCCTGTTTTGTTCCTTTTGCCCGCTTACTGTGTGTGAAATAAAGTGCTTGCTGTGAATGTTCCTCCATTTCGCTTCGTCCTTTCCTTTGTTGAATCTTCCATCTTGCATCCACGTAAGGGATTGATAGTTGGGTTTAAAAACACCGGTAAACTAATCGAACCGTCGAGTCGACGATACTCCGCTCGGGTTATCCCAGCAAGCACGGGAATGAGCCGCTTAAGCGGTTCGTGTCCGAGTCGACCTGGCGCGCTGGTACAATCCTCGGTACGCTACCCACGCGGGTATTAGGTTATGATCGACATTCGGCGATTCACCCTATTCGCGTGGGTAGAATGCGAGTGGGTTGTGCGTGAGGTTAAACCCCCACCGTGACTGGCTCCTGGTGGGCGGCGGGCCGGGGCGGGCGCCGCGCTTAGTTCCAGGAGGCACAACTGAATTGTCCGTTCCTGGTTGGCGGCGACGCGTCGCGATTCGAGTTACGTGGACGATCGCACGCCGGGCGGGCGAAATTCGTAAAATATTATTTTGTGTATATATATTGTGCTAATTCGCGCCCAGCCGGCGCTGCAAACGGGCCACGATTGACTCGAATCGCGGCAGTCTTTATCGCCCACCGGACCAGACATTCAGTACGTGACCCTCTTTGAACATCGCAAGGAGTTGTCACGGGGGGGGTTTAACCTCACCACAACCAGTCCGCATTCTCCCGCGCGAATAGGTGAATCGCCGAAAGTCGATAACCTAATACTCGCACGGGTAACCTACGAGGGGGTTGTACCACGCCACAGGTCGATCCGGACACGAACGACTTAAGCGGCTTCGTTCGTGCTACTAGGGATACCGAGCGGAGTTATCGTCGACCCTTGACGGTTCAGATTAATTATCGGCGTATCAGGCCCACTACGAACCCTTTTGTACGGTGAAGCAAGATGGAGTTTCAACGAAGAGAAAAGGACGCAGCGAATACGGGAAACAATTTCAACACAAAGCACATTTATTTCACACACACGGATAGCACACAATACAGCCATACAGTATGCACATTATAGCAATGAAACAAAAAGAACTGTGACGCAGAGATACTACCGAATAACGCGTACACACGGCAACACTTATAACAGTTCTACTTCACAGGGACAGCGCCTCCACATCATTTGCCAAAAACCCAAAAAAATAGAAGTAGTCACTTTCCTGTGCGCGCACCGAGTCCTCTCCGCGCCCTTCAAGCTCCCGCACTCCTCCCGGCGTGATCGGCGAGCTTCGTGCTCGCGCCGGCAGGTGCGCCGGTTTGACCACGGACGTGGGTTTTGGGAATGAACGGGGTTTTCAGCGCTCTTCGGTGCGGACGGGGGGGGAAAGAAATCGTCGGACTCGGATCTGCGGAAAGAAATCGTCGAACACTCGGGGTCGAGAGAGAAGAGGAAATGGCGGACGCGTCATCACCAGCGGGATCTCGGGACCACACAGACTTCCGGCGAACCCTCGGAAAGAAACCCTCGAACCTGGAGCTGTCTCTCTCTCACTCTTCACACCGTCTTTGTCCAAAGGTCCAAGGCTCGTCAAGGATCAGGGCTCCGCAGGGATCACAGGCCGGCAGGAACAGGAACAAACGAGCACCCACCACCTCCACCGAGCCTCCTCGAAGCCTTTCCGAGCCTTCTCAACTTGCTCACCCGTCGGCCGTCTTTTATACGCCCCCGCCCGCCCTGTTGCTCCGCCCCGTTCCCTGCCTCACCCCCTTCGAAGCGCTCGAGAAAGGACTCGAAAGGGGGCGTTCCTCCCCCTGCCACTCACACCGCGCGTCCACAATCAGTGGCGCCAGCTGCGCCCTCTCCGTTTCTTCTCCCCACACCAAGCGCGGAGAAGAATGCGGGTTACGAAGATGCAGTTAGCGCAGATGGCGGGAGGCGGCGCGGCCGCAGCGTGGTCGGCGCTGTGGTGGGGATGGCGTGGTTGTGGCTTGAGACGTGGTTGCGTTCAAAAATAAAGATAAAACAGAAAAAAACGACCTATCTCAAAGGGTCGCAGCCCGATGAATCACATGAATTCCCTCTATACAACCGGTTTTGGAGCTAACACCACATGTCTTCAGCGAAATACCTCACCTTAGGGACTGAATGGTGGTTTGCGATTGTCCACAGCCGTAACACTACCCTCTCCCTTTTTTACAGACTCGTCCCGAGTGCGTCAAATCTGTGCCTCATGTGTTAGTTCTCCCTCTAGTACGTTTTACCTTCGGATCCCTGAGTGCGACATTCATGGTATTCGAGTGTCCCAAAAATAATAAATAACCTGAGGGTGAGAACTACTAACTAACAAAACCCACTCACACGACGACTTAAATAAAAATTGCCGGCGCTATGACAGACATGGCCGGGGGGCACTTTATTGGCTACAGTACATTAACACCTTACAAATTTACACTAACCATGGCCCAGGATCAATGGAACTCTGCAGCAGAAAAAGTCCAAACGAAAACTGGCCACGGGCGCCACTGCAGGCCCGTGTTGTACCTGCCAACAGGACAGTTCTTGCAGCTTGCAACTGTTGCTGGGATGATCCTGGCGCACATGGAATGATCAGAGGGGCCAAAGGCAAAAATTGAACGGGGCTGGTTGAACAGAGGGCAGTGGGCATGGCATTGGCAAAGGTAGCCAAGGCAAACACAGCTGCAGAACAAGGCCGTTGCAGCAACACAGCCGGGCCAGATGAACTGGCGGCCACAGGCTTTGAAGTAAAAATGTGCCGGCAAGACAATCGACCGACACAGCCTTGCAGCACAGCAAGCTGCAGGACGATCCGGCCGGCACAGGCCTCGCAGCAAAACAACAGCTGCCGATGAAGTTGGCCGGCCTCGCGCTTGCAGTGGAGGTTGGTGGAGGGAGTGGGTGGTGCTGGCCAACTCAGAAGGGGGCCTGGACCTGCCCTTACGGTCTCCCTCCCACCTATCGCCTTTGCCTGTCACCTGTCCATACCCACTCCCTTAATTTGTTAAAACCATTTAGCCCCAACTAATTTTTTGTTTATTTCCTTTTTATTCCTCACTATAAATCGTCCCCTAAACCCCCTTTACTGTCCTTGTTCGGCTAACCTATCGTCGCTAGCCGTACTCCCAACCCCTCGTTCTCCTTCCCGGAGGGAATAAGGGAGAGCTAGCGTCCTGTTGTCGAGGCCCAACGAAGCCTTCAGGATGGCCTCCCCAGGACTCAGCGATCTTTAACCAAAGTGGTCCATGCGGCCCACAACGAGAGCGAAGGATGGATGGGCGGAGGGTACACTTCCTATCTACCCTATCCATTACCTTTAAACTACCCCGGGGCTTCAACAAGCGCCTCTCACTTAAAACTATTGGTTCTATCAACCCCAGTTCCCGTGGCTGTGTTGGCTGTCCTCACAATTTTCGGGGCCTCGGCCCCCAATTTTCCTTCGTGGCCCTTGACGTTTCATGGCTGGACGTGTGGCTCCCCTTGAAGCACGGCTCGACCCTCTGCCGCAATCCCTACCAATGGCACCCCCGGCCACTACATGCCTCCGAAGCCTTACCAGCTCCCTAAACAACCGGGAGTGCCCTCCCTGGCGACCCCCTGAAACGCTCACGTGCAGGCTGGCCTCCCGGGCCCCTTTCCGAGGGTCCAACCCGTGCCCAACACACTGCCCACCGGCTAATGCGCCCGGCCCCCGCATCATGCGGGGCGCACCCGTACCCCACTACCGCTAAACCCGCCCCCCCCCCCCCCATGGGCCCTTGGCCTACCACGCCGACAGCCCGGTGCCCGCGGGGTACCCACTCAGCGATTACTTCACCTTTCGCAGCCACGCTCCCAAGCCCGTCAAGGGCTCCTGCACCCCTCCAAACGGCGTTTCGAGCCTACTTTCCCACCAACAACAAAACGACCTCCATTTGGTCAATTTAACTAACCCACTAACCACTTTACAACTGGACCCGGGTCCTTGGGCGGGGTCACTCCTCCCGCACCAATTCACTCATCGCCACCATGCATTCCCCAATCACTCCATTCACACGACCGCTGGCCTCACTCACTCGACATGTTTCCTTTTCCACACCTCACACTCACAACATCGCTGAACTCTGCTAATCCTTCTAGCTACCTCCCTAACGATAACTCGTGCTCCCACGTCGTCCCTTAAGCTACAGCACGTTCCATTTAACACTATGTAAGCCTAAGCTACGTCCCCTCTACACACTCACAGTCTGCCACTGTCCTCAAAATCAATTAAAAATCATTTTCCCCACCTAAAGCTCACTACAAATCCCTCTACAAATCCATTCCACGGACTCCATGAGACTTACCCCTCGCCCCATGAAGCGTCTAGCTATGCTAACCCTTCCCCCTAACTAATGGTTCATCCTGTGCCCTGGCCAAGGGGATATCCACCCTGCCCAGGGAATCCTGAAGTAGTCACTCCTGTTGCACGCACGAGTCCTTCTCCGCGCCCTCAGCTCCCCGCTCATCCAGCGTGATCGGCCGAGCCGTGCTTCGCGCCGGCACGTGTCGCCGTTTTGACGCCACGGACGGTTTTGGGAATGAACGGAGTTTTCAGCGCTCTCTCGGTGCGGACGGGGGGGGGGGGGGGGAAGAATCGTCGACACTCGGGGCTCGAGAGAGGAGAGAAAATGGCGGACGCTCCGTCCACCAGCGGCTCTCGGGACCACACAGACTCCGGCGAACCCTCGGACAAGAACCTCGAACTGGAGCTCTCTCTCTCTCTTTCACACCGTCGTTTGTCCAAAGGTCAAGGCTCGTCAGGATCAAGTGCTCGCATGGGATCACAGGCCTGGCAGGAACAGCAACAAACGAGACCACCACCTCACCGAGCCTCCCGAGGCTCCTCCTGAGCCTTCTCGAGCCTTCTCTGAGCCTTCTATGAGCCTTTCTCTGAGCCTTGTCCGAGCCTTCTCCGTCGGCGTCTTTTATACGCTCCGCCCTGTTGCTCCGCCCCGTTCCTGCTCCACCCCCCTTCGAAGCGCTTCGAGAAAGGTCTCGAAGAGGGGCGTTCCTCCTCCCTGGCCGCGTCATACCGCGCGTCCACCAATCGGGCGCCAGCTGCGCTCTTCATTTCTTTCCCCACACCAAGCGCGGAGAAGAATGGCGGGGTTACGAAGATGCAGTTAGCGCAGATGGCGGAGCGGCGCGGCCACAGCGCGGTCGGGCGCTGTGGTGGGGATGCGTGGTTGTGGTTGTCGTGGTTGGTTCAAAAAAATAAGAAAGAACAGAAAAACGACTGACTCAAAGTGTCGCAGCCGAATGGATCACATTAATTCCCTCTAAACAACGGGTTTGGGGCTAACTATACATGTACTTAAAAGATACCTCACCTACGGACCTGAATGGTGGTGCGAATTTCCACAGCCGTAACAATATGTATATATATGTGTGTGTGTGTATACTGTATGTATATATATGTATTTGTATATATATATATTATATATAATATATTATACATATATATTGTTACGGCTGTGGAAATTCGCAGACCACCATAAAGGACCTTAGATCAGTTATGACGATAAGGTATATGTGTAGCTAGATTTCCCCCACCGTTGTTTAGAGGGAATTTCCGTGTTCACAGTGCTGCGATCTTTGCGATAGCCGTTTTTCTTTTCTCTGTCATTATTTTGGACCAATCGTCCCCCACAACAAAATCGCCACCACAAAACGCCCCCAAACAACTACACCAACCACCACCACCTTCGGCCCCTTCACCTCCACAACCCCACCCTGCAAACATCGCCTCACCCCCACTCTCAAACGACGCCCGCCAACAAACCAAATCGCCACCACCAACACCCTTCCCAAACCACCACAGCAAACTCCCACCACCGTCGCCTTTCTACCGAACGTCGTTGCCAATGGGTTGTGAATGGGATCCTTTCAAAGCAGAAATCGGATCAGAATGATTCACGCCCACTTTTCATCCATCCAATGGCCTGAGCATCAGGTGGTGTAGGCCCGCCTCCAAACCCGCTGTGGATCCACAAATTTACATATCCACTCCTCCCCCGCCTATATAAGCGCGAGCACAACGCAGCTTCAAGGCAGTCAAGTCGGGTCTGTGAGAGTGGCAGTCTGGAGGGGTCAGAGAACATGACGGAGCTCGAAGAGGCAAACGGGGCCGATCGATGGGAGAGGAAGGAGCTCGCGAGCTCAGGTCGAAGTTGAGGGGCGAGGAGGGCGAGTTGCTGAGTTGGAGAGGGACGTGGAGGAGGGCTCAGAGGCGAACCAGAGGGCTGAGTGGGGACCGCCGCCGGAGAAAGGGCGTAGTGGAGGCCACAGCCAAGAGAGTTCGCCGGAGCCAGTGCGCGTCCAGAGCGTCAACCGTTGGACGAGCATCAGCAATTACCCTCTCCCTTACCGAGCTTCCGCGCTAAGAAAGCGCGGTAAACCCGTCCGTTCCCCTCCCCACGTTGGTGTCGACGGTAGAAACACGTGCCTGCGCGGAGAACGCCGGAGAGGCTCACCGGCCACGCCAGGGGCACGAAGCCAGGCACAGCTACGCTGACATCGCGGCTTGCCCGCCATCGCGCCGCTCGAGGGCGCGGGTAAGACCTTCGGTCTCGTGGACCTGGCCGCCATCCAGGTTCCACGCGCATTTGGTCCACGAACCTGTCTGCCACCGGCCTTTGAGGGTGGCTTTTTCCTTGCTTTGCTGTAAATGCATGTGGTGGCGCCGTCTAAAAAGTAGAATTGGCTAAGTGTGCGTGTGGAATAAAGACACTTTATTCGGTTGTAAATTCTTCATTTGCTTGCTTGACTGTTTTATACGTGCTTGTCTGAGTGTGCAATTAATGTGCTTGTTGACTGTCCCCGTTTCGTTGCGTTCCTTTCCCTTGTTTGAAAGTTCCCATCTTGCATCATGGAAGGAATTGGTAGAAGGGTGTAAGCACCCGGTAATAATCACGTCTGTCGGGCCGGCGATAACACCGGCTCGGTTATCACTGAAGCACGGAACGGACCGTTAAGCGGTTTGTGGTCCTAGGCCGGCCAGCGGCGAGGTACGATCGCCCGGGTTAACTTACTCTGCGCAGGTTACTTAGGTAGGCGAGTTTGGCGAACAACCTATCCTGCATGGGTGGCGATTGGCACGATTGTGGTGTGGGCGAAAGACCCACCCGTGACTGGCTCCTGGCGGTAGTTCCAGGAGGCGTCACGACTGAATTGTCCGCCGCGTGGGCGACGCGGTTGCGATTGGAGTTACGCAATCGCTCGCACGCGCTGGCGCGGCCGAAATTCGAACAA
>CM068962.1:721023-734807 GCA_035128595.1 Eptatretus atami
TCTCCTTGAGGCTCCGCCCAGACTGGCCGCCGATTAAAAAAAGGACGAGAGGACCGTTTTTATTCTCAGTGGAGTGAGTGAGGTTTGTGCAGAGTTGGCGTTGCTGGATGTGATTCTGCCGGCTTCGAGAGTCGGTTGGGCAGAGTGTCTGATTGCGGTTCAGGCAGCTATTTGGGAGACGGTCGTTTCGTCGGCGGTTCCAGTCCAGACGGTTCATTCGTCGTGGTTCCAGTCAGACGGGCGTTTTATCGGTTCAGCAGACGGTTCGTTTACGTCGGTTCCAGTAACGGTCGTTTCGTCGGTTCCAGTCAGACGGCCGTTTTATCGGTTCCAGTCAAGACGGTCTAATCGTTCGTCGGGTTCCAGTCAGGCACGTTCGCGTTCGTCGTTTCCAGGTCATACGGTCGTTCGTCGGTTACCAGTCACGACGGTCTTTCGTTTCGTCGTTCCCAGTTCAGGCGGTCGTTTCGTCTCGGTTCCGTCAGGCGGTTCGTTTCGACGGTCCAGTCAGACGCGTCGTTTCGTCGGTTCCAGTCCAGACGAGCCGTTTTATCGTGTTCCGCTCAGCACGCTCGTTCGTCGGTTCCAGTCAGACGGTCGTTTCGTCGGTTATCAGGTCAGCGCCGTTTTATCGGTTCCAGTCCCGGACAGGTTCGTTTCGTCGGTTCCAGTCAGACGGTCCTCCAGCCCGCGTTTCCGTCGGTTTCCAGTCAGACGGTCGTCTTCGTCGTTCCAGTTCAGACGGTCGGACCCGCCGTTTCGTCGTTCCAGTCAGGCGGTTCGTTCGGTCGGTTCCAGTCAGCGGTCCGTTTCGTCCGTTCCAGTCAGACGGTCGTTCGTCGGTTCCATCCAGCACGGTCGTTTCGTGGGTTCCAGTCAGACAGTCGTTTCGTCTTGTTTCCAGTCAGACGCCGTTGCGTCGGGTTCAGTCAGACGGTCCCGCGTCGTTTCTTCGGTCCAGTCAGACGGTCGTTTTCGTCGTTCAGTCAGACGGTCTTTCGTCGAGTCCAGTCAGACGGTCGTCGTCGGTTCCAGTTCAGACGGTCGTTTCGTCGGATTCCAGTCAGACGGTCGTGTTCGTCGTTCCAGTCATCAGACGGGCGTTTTCGTCGGTCCAGTCAGACGGTTTTCGTTTCGTCGGTTCCAAGTCAGAACGGTCGTTTCGTCGGTTCCAGTCAGACGGTCGTTTTTCTCGGTTCCAGTCAGACGGCGTTCGTCGGTCCTCAGTCAGACGGTCGTTTCGTCGGTTGTTCCAGGTCAGACGGTCGTTTCGTCGTTCCATCATCGGTCGTTTCGTCGGTTCCAGTCAGACGGTCGTTTCGTCGGTGTTCCAGTCAGACGGTCGTTTCAGTCGGTTCCAGTCAGACGGTCGTTTTCTGTCGGTTCCAGTAGCTCACGCAAACCTCACGCACGTCGTTCCAGTGTTCAGACGGTCGTGTCGTCGGAGCTCACGCACCCTCAACCTGAAACACAAAGGGCATTGCACTTCAGTCACCACCAATTCTAGATCTAGACAAAAAACACAGAAACTTATTTAGCTTATATTACCAATTTTGACCCATATTTAAATATAAGACTGAAAGAAAAAAATCGCATCACCAATCACCAAAATTTTATACTTTATTCAACATCACCAGAAGACAACGTCGGACAATATTTTTAAGTTTAATCCGTAATAATTAATTAATAATAATATGGGTTTTCATTACTCTTGCCATTCGATGAGACAGATTGGTGGGCTCTTCCCCTTCACGATCTGCAACTGCCATCTCTGTTCTCTCCAGCTTTGAAGCTTGCCGTGGTCACTCCATACTCGCAGCAGAGCTGGCAGAAAAATCTGCTTTTTGTTGTCGTCATTTTGCAAGGAACATCTTGAATCAGTATGGCTTCCTGGTCACTGGTCCAGCCAAAGATGATCTTCTCTGAGCTGCCACGCCTCAACCTTCCTGCGCTTTGATAGCATTCCGGGTGGGTAACTGTCACCCCTTCCGGGTAGGGCGTTCAGTAGTTTCTCGGATGACATATTTGTAATTCATTCTCTACCCATCTCCCGTATTCTCTCGTTGCTTCTGACTTTCAGAGCTGACACGCGATCCCCGAGACTAACTCCTCCGTTTTGTCGCACCTAGTTGGAATACATTTTATGCTCTGGATCGACCTCTCTTCAAGGTTTGTCTCTCAGCAAGTACCGAGACGAATGCCTTTCCCATGGGCGGCTGACATGCAAGCCAACAGCCATCGCTCCCGAGGTATCCATTTGCTCCTTCGGCCTCTGCAAGTCCCGCGCCGCAACCATCCGTAAGTCTAGCGAATTGCTGTATCTGGGACGGAAAACGATGTGGAAACTCTGGTGGTGTGGTCTTTTTTTGCAAAAGATTGGTCTCTGTTTCTCTCCGGTTCAGCCTGTGCGCTAAGGTTCCACATTGCAGGCTGCCGTGATAGTCGAATACTAGACCCATTTTACTCAGCCCGTGATTCAATTTGCTCCATGCATTTCTTTGTTCTTTATAAGATGTGAATAATACGAGGTCTCCTCAGTTTTTGCCGATGACCATCTTTGATTCTCAGCTTATGTAACAGACAAATGCACTCTGTCGGGAAGATGGGTCCAGCAGAACCCCCTGATTTACGAGGGGGAGTGCAATGCCGCTGTGAGCGTTGATGGTTCTGGTTCTGTATCATCTCCCATGAAAGCTGAAGGTTTGCCAGTAACAGCGCTTGATAATAGTTGCTACGCACGGTCGCTACTACCGAACACTTTCCAGGTCAATACGGGGCGAGAGTTTGTTCTGGATGGGATCTTGATGCATCAACCTCTCATGCTCAGTGGCAGTGATCTGCACGATCATTGCCCAGATCCCTTTGCTGAAAGGTTGTTGATCTTTCTCCCGCGTGCATTTCTGCAGTTCTCCACATTTTCGGAAGGTAACTCTCTCGGTGGATGTAAATGAACCGAATTGATACAGAGGATGCAGAGGCATAGATTTTGAGAGTGATGCCTCTCGACTTCTTTGGAGCAGTGTATATACATTGCAGGATCTACCACTCCCGTCTTTGTATGGGCAGCTCGGCTCCGGGTACTTGAGTGAGGTCTACTATCTGCGTGCACCCTTTGGGAATGATGGCCTCTACCTTCCAATGTTTTAAACAAAGTGCGCTCTCCTACTGATTTGACTTCTGCCGATCCTTTGATATATATGAGTAGACAACACATTCATTGCATATCGTGAGCCTTCTGCCTAAGCTTATGACTCGCGTAATCATCTGAGTTGCTGGGAACAAGCAGTGATCGACAACAATTAAGCTAGAACCCTACGTAGATTTAAAAAAGAGGCTAGCCTATAGCTAACGTGTCGGCAGTATCAGTCTAGCCTATCACTGCGTGGACTATCAGCTAGCTCAGGTCTGATATGATGCTGCCTGTTTCTGGTTCGCATGCAAGAACACTTCACATCCACCAATAGTGTGGTGATTATGTAGCTGAAGTTAACTTTCATTACCCTCTCTCTGGTTTGGAGGTTGAATACCCAGCAAAATCAGTTGTCATCGACGAAGATGCGAGAACTTCTTAACGGAGTATGACATAACATTTACGAAATAATAGGAAATGGCAGCAATAGCATGGACTAATTTGCATAATTAGCATGCTCTAGTACTCATGTGGCACCTTCAGGAATAGTTTTATTCGTTTGTGATGAAGAGTGCGTCGTTGACCCTCTCATAAATCAAAAGACCACTTTGCCAGACTCTGGCACAAAACTATTGGTTGGGTGGTTCTCCTAGTCTTTGTTTCTCTCACCTGCCAAGTGTGTGATGTGCGCTGCACATCATGGCTAGCTCTCTCCAACTCAGTTATATATTTCCGGTGTAATTTCACTCGGGGCACTAATTGGCTCTAAAAAAATGATAACGTGGGACCCCCTTTTTTCACTTTTAACACTGAGCTCTCAATGCAATTTCTCTACACACTTTTCTCCAAACAAATCTAGAATAACGAGTCATAGACAGTGTAATTTGCTATGGCTGGGACGATGCATAGATAGCGCGCGCGCATGTTCCACTAGACAATCCTATAATTGTGCCCCATCCGAATAACAGTGTTGCTCACTCTCCCTGCTCATTAGAGTTTCTCCCCGAGATCGGTTGAGACAATAGCCTCTCCAGACAAACAAACAAATTTGAAAAATCACTCATTTGAGTGCTGTACTTGCTATCGGCGAATGGCACTCCGGTAGAAACATACCTCCGCCAGGCTGAAACAGTTTACATTTTGTAACCTGATCGGCCAGGATTCTGAATCCGAACCTTCACCAAAATCGAATCGGCTTGTATCTTGTGCTACCTAACCAACCATCATACCACACCTCGGTTTTGTCGCTAACTTGTTCACAGCTTAGCGATAACATGTAAACTCATCGTTATTGGCCTCTTCTCTCAATGCGTGAAGAATCACCTGAAAAAATTCTCGAATCCAGATCCGGATCAGATCTTCACCAGAAAAGTTGCCCGTCCAACTCCTCTCTCTCTCACTCGGTCCACCTGCATATTCATTCCGAATCCATCTCCTCCTGTCCTCTTTTGCGCGAGATCTGATATATATACACCCACTCTCATGGCGCTCGTAAATAATATTCTCATCCAAGGATCTGGAATTCAGATCTTCCACCAATAAATTAATCAATTCTTCCTAATGGCTCTCCCAACCTGACTCCAAGCTTTCGTGTGAACCCATTCATAACCTTTGAGATATTGTGCATGATATCGTTTTTTGGCCCCTTCTTTGAATTGGTGAAGAATCCAATCTCCCACCCGCTTGAAAAATTCTCAGAATCCGGATCTGAGATTCGGATTCTCACCAAAATTTGTTAGCGTTGCGCTGACATCCTTTGGACTGGTCACCTCCACAAAAAAAAGGAAGCCTTCAAACGTGATTTTAATATACACAAAACTCCTGTATGACCAACAGGTAGACACACACTGACATACACAACAACAGTTGAAAAACTGAGCTGCCACCATTTTTTTGGAGATCACTGCATGCCAGAGGTTGTACACATCCAAAAAACCAGTTGTGAGAGATCGTGCTGCGCAATCAACCAATAAAACAAACGAGACTACAATCCACACATCAATAGGACTCTATACATATCCGCATATTCCACTCGTCCACGTGCTGCGCTCTATGGCCGCTCTTGTCCACTCATCATACTAATTTCGACCTTCCTTCGTGCGACTCCCAAAGTGCAAATGCCTCACGCTCTCACGCCACTTCAATATACACCTGCGGGAGGCCTCGTTCAATTTCCTATGCACAGTGCTTATATCCTTTTCATGGATACCAATCCAATCCCACCCATGACCATCTGCAAAACTGAGGGCTCTTTCATCGCAGCGGACGTATCTGTGCGAACATTACGCACGCCTCTCTCAACTTGGTGCGCATAACGTTCCGCAGATGCTCACTTCGAGCTTTAAATTAACAACTTTAAAAGAGCAAAAATAAGGTAAATGGAAAAAGACAAAAAATGGATTTCTAGTTCAGGGGCCTGTGTTACGCTTACAGTTCCTCTGGATTGCGAAGACCAAAGACAGCGCACTCCAACCATCACAGCGCTCCCTCGGCCCCAGCACCGTCTGGGACTTCACCAATGGGCGCAGTTCTGATCCTCAATCGCCTAGATTTCTTTTCGGAGAGGGAGGGCAAAAAAATGGAGCATGTCAATTCTCACTTCGAGCCAAAACCTCTCGATTCCTCACACAAGGAGGAGAGGGAAAAATGATGGCACGTCTTTCTCTCAAGTCAAAACCTTCTCGACTCCTCACATGGGAGAGAGGGAATATGGAGGTACGTCCTCTCTTGACAAAAAACCTCGACTCCTCACATGGGAGAGGGAATATGGAGCGGTACATTAGTCTCTGAGGCCAAAAACCTCTCGGATCCTCACACAGAGAGACGGATGGAGGTACGTCTTCTCTCAAGGCAAAATCTTTTGGACTCCTCACATGGGAGAGAGGAAAAAACTGTGCGTACGTCTTTCTCTTAAGGCAAAAACCTCTTCGAATCCTCCACATGGAGAGAGAAGGAAAAACTGTGGTACGGCTTTCTCTCAAGGCAAATTCTTTTGACTCCTCACATGGGAGGAGAGCTACAAAATGTTGGTGTGTCTTTCCTGAGGCAAAAACCTCTCGTATCCCCAACATGCGGAGAGGAAAATGGAGTGGTGTCATCTTCCCCATCCAAAAAACTCTCTCAACTACTCACACGGGGAGAGGGGAAATGGGGCAAGTCAATCTTCTTCGAGTTCAAAAACCTCGAGACTCCTCACATTGGGAGAGAGGGAAAATGGTGGTACATCTTTCCTTCAAGGAAAAATAAAACCTACTCTCGACTTCTTAGGCGTGAGCGAGGGAAAATCGAGGAACATCATCTCTCAGAGTCAAACCTCCAGAATTCCTCACACAAAAAAAGAGGGAAAAATGGAGGGCACGTCGTCTTTGTCTCTTCGATGTATAAAAACCTTTCGCACTCCTCACATGGTAGACAGGAAATGGAGGTTCAGTCTTCCTTCGAGCAAAACCTCGAGACTCCACACAGGGAGAGAGTGAAATGGTTGGATCATCTTTCTTTTGAGAAAAAACCTCCCCTCGACTCCTCACACGGGAGGGAAAAATGCGTGGCACATTGTCTCTTTGAGCCAAAACCTCTCGGACCCCTCATGCGGAGAGAGGGAAAATGGTGAGGTTCGTCTTACCTTCGAGGCCAAAAACCCAAAACAAACCCTACCTCTTTGTTCACTTCCTTTCAGCCGGCAAAGGCAGCAGGGTGCCCGATGTGGTTCAATATAATAACAATGCATTTTTCATCTAGGAGTCGCCAAAGGCAACCATTTACATGGCAATACAGCAATGTATTGTTCTCTTTCCTAAATTGAAGTGACATCTCTTCATTCTTAGCCATGAGGCAAAGCCTCCAAATATTGACACATCCGGCACCATCTGAAACGGACTCCATGTGCTGTTTCAAAAGAGAAGCCGTGTTGAAAAATGGTGATGTGACTCAAAGATGAAAAAAAACAATAAAGTGGTAGTCTTTCCCACAACTGAACCAGCATTTAATACATGGGATACTTTTTAAAACAGCACTATCAACATTATACACCTGCAAACTATCAGCATTCTCTCCATTCTTCCACAACTGTACACTACTCCTTCCCCATTCCAGAGCCCATCCCAGCTCATCACAACCCGCGGGGGGGGGGGGGGTGGGGGGGGGACAGAAGGGTTGAAAGATGGAATCAGTTTTGAGGAGGTACCCGACAGGCAAAATCTGCCACATAATTTAGCCTAGACAAAATGGCCGCTCCTCTACCGCGAGGAACCTAAAACCACATTTTTACTTCCGATGCATTTATAACAGGTAATTCAGCACAAATTTCAAGTTGCAAAAAGTCAACAACGAAATACAGGCAAATGGCTCTCCAGTCTCAATAATGGCACTAACCAAAAAGTCTAGTATGCCTTTCAAGGCAGGCAGATGCAAGTGTAGACAGGGTAAATGGGCAGTCTGCCTCTCTTCCCAGCTGCTCTCTTTCTCAGCTTTCTAAGAACCTTCCCTGTGTGGTGACTTTGAAGTCCGACTTGCTCAAGATGAGACGAGGATGCACATTAATGCCATCAGGTGCCTCAGTGGATCTGGACGGGGGTGCGGGGTGGACAAGGCACAAAATCACCTCCCCAATGCATACCAGGGAGGGAAGGCCACACCACCTAAGAGCAAAGCGCACACCAACCCTACTGGTATAAAAGCAATTTAGAGTCAAACTTTTTTTTTCCTTTGGTGGGCCAAAGCAGGAGATCCCCATCCATCCAAAATCTCTCTCCACATGGTCAGTCAGTTAACATGTATCCCAATTGTAGGAACTGCCTCCAATCTAGCCTGAGTTTTCAATCCACCTCATTAATCCAAGACTGCCTACTCCTCAATCTCTGACTCGACTCCTTTGCTGCATCGCTAGCTTACCCAAAGTTTTGTGACTGCTTACCAGGCTTCGCACAGGCCTGCACTGTCCAACGGCACAACCAGGCCCTGCCGGAATTGCAGCCCAAGGACCAATCGCATAGCCAAACTGTGCCCTTTCTTGGCACTTAAACAACTGTGCTCTCCTGGTAAGGAGGGTTCTAAAGTCGCTTGGCATCTCCAGGCTACATGCGCCACTGGCCCATGACCCCTGCTCAATCAAATTTGCCACGACCCACAGCCATCTGCGTTCCCCTGGCTCGGTGCAATCTCTCCCATTACTGTCATTCCATTCGGGTCACATAACTTCCCCCAAAAGGTTCTACATCAATTCCAACACATTAATCAGGTTCAGTATCCAGTCTGCAGCGGCTGCCACAGTCATCAGTGAGAGGAAGATCTGCATCACTCCGATTTTCTATCCCTTTCCAACTGTAATCATGCCTCCCATTCTGCAGTACACTGTTCTCACAACAGACCCCAGAATGCTAATCACCTGGCACTCCACCTCACTTGTTTCCAAAATTGACATTTCTCTGATGTTTCCATCCATCCCTGTGGCCAATCCCTCTCATGGTCCCTCAATTCTCGATTCCATTTTTCCCCTCCATCATCGCCCTGCTGCTTTTGCCCCTCGGGGTTTACAAGCATGTGGTTCTTATGTGGCTTATCAGGTCATTTTTGTTCGACCACCAATTCTTTTGGATTCGTTATCTGACTCGTCAGAGGCGTCAAATTGACACTTGATTCCGCTTCGCTTCCTTCATCTTGATTAAGGCTCGTTTTTATTGGAGCTCCGATCTGGCAATGATATCACCATCTGAGCTATTCTTCTAATCGCCAACAGCCTTTACTCTTCCGCTTTTGCAATGTTTTGTAACAATGAAATTGAGCTGCTGCTTCAACGTCGGTTTTGTCTTTTGTTTTGCGTCGTCTATCCGTTTATTGAACGGTCAATTTTCAACGCTCACCATTCCTTGGACCATCAAGATCACCTCACTGTATTTTCAGCCTCATTTCTAATATCACCACGATAGTTGCCTAAATACTTTGCCTTGCGTGTCTCTGATGTGTGGCTGGGTGAATTTCCGTTATACCGATCTGTATAAATCCTGAGACAGATCTTCAGTCCTCGCCATCTGCCTCTTCCTTCTGCCAGTTCTGTCTTCTTCCTCAAAAACCACTCAGCTTCAGTGTGCTCTTCCTTTTTTCTCACCATTTCCACACTCTGGATTTGCTTCAATTCCTGCACCTTCTCTCCTCTTTGCATGCCTCCTTACTTTGATGTGAAACCATTTCTGAAAACTTGCATCGACCAACCTCATGTTTTCACAGTCCTGCCTCTTTTATCCAACCTTGTTCACATCAACATGCTCACCATATACTCAGGATTTCAGCACCATCTTAATATATCATGTATGGCTGATGACGTGAGATTGTATGCTGTTATTGACGTTAATAATTGATGCAGCCAATGGAAAGTGCCGCTCTGGGGCGGCATGGGCATTGATGGGTCTGGCCAGGAGCCATTGTGTGGGGCACGCTAAATAAGAGAGCCTCAACGTAACTGGAATCTTTCAGTTGTATTTATTCTTGTGAACATTTCTAGATGAGTTCCTTCCTCACCACACATGGATTCCTTCCAATGACGTTCCTGACTGCCCTATTGTCTAAGATGGGAATCACTTCCCCAACAGGGACAGGTGTCTGTTCAATTTCCCTTTATCCAGAGCTTGGACCATTGGCCACCAACTCCCACAAAGCTTGGTTCCCTCTTGAGGTGCTGTTGCCACGCCCCCATTTTTGTCTATTTAGCCCAATATCCACGAGTTTCTCTTTTTGCTTGTGCTGCTCCACTCAGTGCTGTTTGTCTCTTCTTTCTTCTCCATCCTTGTCCCTTTTACTTTGTTAGATGGTCTGTGATTTCATTTCCCCTCTGCAAGTCATGATTTCCTTTTTAGCTTCTGGTTTGACTCGGCCTCTATCCTTTATATATCCTCCATTTCTTCCAACTTCTTCTCCATCTGTATTCAAGTTCAATCTCCTCTCCCTCTGTTCACTGTAATCTCGTCCCTCTGTAATCTCCCTCATTTCACTCACTTGAACTCATCTCCTGCTTCAGCAACAAATCGCTTCCACTGAGCCTTTAGTTCAAGCACTTTTCTGTCGGTTTTCCTTGGGATCAGCCTTGCCTCCGTCATGTTTTCCTGATTCATATTCCTAGCTTAAGTGTACTCTAAACTGACATTGCAAGTTGTCCACATCCCTTCTCCAGTTGCTCCCTTATTAATCATTTGTTTCTTTTAGCTGCAATGCCCCCGAGCATCGTGTTTCTTCCTCAGTGAACTGTAGCCGGCTCTGCCAGGATGCACATGTCAAGCTTGACTCTGATTTCAGCTCCCTTTGCAGCTTTATTTTCCTGGTTCGATCCTTTCCTCCACACTTTTACTTCAGATGATGTCCCCTTTCTTTTTCTTCTTCAATCCCTTTTCTGAATCTCTCCCATTATCACCTGCGTAATCTCCTCATTATCTGTCTCCTCCAATGTTTACTCTCACTTCTTGTCTTTCCACTCCATCTCAGATGGTTTTCTTTCATATTCTGAATCTCTTGAAAGACTTATGTATCTCGTTCCTTTCTCCTCGACCGTTTTCCTTTTCTCTACCTCCTTCATGCAATTTCTGCCAAAATCCTCATTCTATTCATGTCTTGCAAATTCATGGGGAAACATTGTCTTCCACCAATCCTCCTAAGACTTTCCTTTTGTTCCTTTGTCTCCTTTTTGACTTCCATACAATTCTTCTTCATTTGTTTCACCATGCTGCAGTAAAGTCTCATCTCTTCAATTTTTGTAGTTATTCAATTTCTTTTTGATCTTGCCTTTTTCTTTTAGCTGACAAATCTCCAAGTCATGCTTCCTCTGTTTTTCCTTCTCCAATCCTCTCTTTTCCTCACTCATCGCCCTCCGCTAGCCGGACACCCCCACACAAGCTCGCCCCCCGCAAACAAGCTCGCCCTCCGCGCAAGCTCGCCCTCGCGCAAGCTCGCCCTCCACGCAAGCTCGTCCTCACGCCAAGCTCGCCCTCCACGCAAGCTCGCCCTCCACACAAGCTCCCCTCCCTGCCAAGGCGCGACCTCTCTGCAAGCTTGCCATCCCCGCAAGCTCATGGTCCCAGCACCGGCGCTCTCCACGTCTCTGTCTTTGTAAAAAGACTGTTTTTCTCAAAACTTACAGAGATTGACAGCATTGTTTGGAAAAGCATTCTACAACTGTATGTGAATGCATTTGCTTTTTAGGGCAGTTGTTGGAAAACTTGGTTGCTTAGAGATGTTAGCACACATGGTTAGGCCAGAACATGGTGTTAAGCCAGAACAGTGTATTAGTGACACCAATATGCATACGAAATGGTGGATATTACTTTGTCACAGAGACTTAGCTTCGTGCAAAGTGTTCAACTCAAGTATCCAAAAGAATCGTAGAGTGTTCGCCGCAGTGTGTGCTGCTTTGAGGATCTGGTGTGATCTATAATTATCAGGAATCTAGGCATGACAACAACCACGACACTCGAAGCAATAATGTATTCAGTGAAAACCAAATAGAACTTAAAGGAACGAGTCACTCATGAATTATACATACTAGTTTGGAAGGAACATTAGAATGCCTCCACATTCCGAAAAGTGCGACTGAAAGCACAGTAGCAGGGGCACAAATGAAAGAACCAAAACAATGCAGTCTAAAGGCGCAAGCATCTATGAGCAAAACTTTTATTTAACTTGTCTAAATGGATATGACAACGAATTCTCAAAATGAAATAGGGGGACTAGAGAGTAGGAAGATTAAATTAATGAAATGTAAATAATAACGGGAAGAGTACTGGAATTATGGAGAAAACAATGATGCGAACACAATGAAACGTGAAGGAAATGGAGCTTTGTTTGTGTTGTGTGATGAAAACACCGAGAGGCACAAATTTATACGGCCGGAGGTGCAGGACTATAGCGATACGATATTTGTGTCAAGAGTGTTTAGGGTGTCGTTAGGACATCGGCTCGTTGGAGGTGTTACACAACAGAAGAGACGGATGACAACATAATTTACATGTCATCGCTATAAAACACGAGAAAATGAGGACGGAGAGGAGGAGACGTCGAGAGAAAGGATGGGGAGGGAGGGGAAGCGGTGGTTCTGAGCAACAGCAACCTAATACGGTAAAGTACATATATTTTCTTTTTAGAATATATAGCTTTTGCTCACATATGACTCCATATCTATTTTTTTCTTCTCTCTTCTGCACAGAACCCCTCTTACTCAGGTCTCGGCTCGTCACAATGAAGTCCTATAAACATTTCTTTATTTTCATGCTCTCTCTTCTTAAATTAACCTCTGCGAGTGTACCCGAGTGAGATAGCGCGTGTCTTTTAACACGAATATCTCCCAGAATTTCTCATTATAGTCCAAAAACCACGGCTTCTTGCCTCGTTTTTGCTAATCACCACAACCTCGCCTTGGTGGTCCTTCTTAATCAGAGAGAGTACTTTTGTCTCCAAAGCTCTTCGTCATGACGCTGACAAGGGTACGTAAGATCCGTGCAAGTCGCATTGCCGAAGCTTTCCACCAACTACTCAACCATTGATGCACGGATTAGTACGTCCTGGACTTTAACTTGCTCTCTCCAAGGCTCCATGCGCCGTCCACAGCGCCTTTCAAACCGGACACCAATGATCCTTGATAAGAGCCAGCAAGCCGAAAGCAGAAGTCAAAGAACCAGGTGCCGGGCGTCAATAACTCGGCCAGTTGGGGTCTCTCTGTAGGCCAGCAACCACGAGTGGCCACAACCTCTCCAGACTCATATGTTGTGTTGTTTGCAGGTTGGATCCATGTCTGCGAGAACAAATCTGCAACGGATTGGTGCGTGTCGTGCCAACTGGTAATTTGCCAGCTCAACAGGTGAATTGTTGAATGCTAAGCTTGAGCTTGAGACGATTCTGAATTCCGCGAGCGGCATCTAGGAATTAAAGGCAAAAAGAAACAGATAGAAGACACAAAGGCAAAGAAAAAAAGTTAAGAGTTTAAAAAAAAAGGACTACAAACGATATACACCGAAAACAAAGAAGTCAGTTACGATGACTTTAGCTGTTATAGAACCGAGGTGGGGTGGGGTTGCAAAAGGACAAATACGAAATGATGGAGTAGATGCGTATATCGACTGAAGAGGTGGATGCGGCAGTAATCGAAGAATACTAGACAGCACTTGGCTAATGAAGGATAAGAGAGCGGAGCAATAAGCAGCTTCGTGGGAGACCAGGCCTCTGTCATTCAAAATGGCTTAACTAATTGGAGCGTGTGTAGCTGACTGACTGGTACCACTAACGTAGCAGCAGAAGCACTCATCCAACCAGGTTAGTATGTAGGGTAACGTGCAACGATCCGCCAATAGGCAAGGTGGATTTGGCTGACGTCTCCTTGAGGCTCCGCCCAGACTGGCCGCCGATTAAAAAAAGGACGAGAGGACCGTTTTTTCCAGTGAGTGAGTGAGTTGGTGTCAATGAGTTGGCGATTGCTGGATGTGATTCTGCCGGCTTCGAGAGTCGGTTGGCAGAGTGTCTGATTGCGGTTCAGGCAGCTTTGGGAGACGGTCGTTTCGTCGGTTCCAGTCAGACGGTCGTTTCGTCGGTTCCAGTCAGACGGCCGTTTTATCGGTTCCAGTCAGACGGTCGTTTCGTCGGTTCCAGTCAGACGGTCGTTTCGTCGGTTCCAGTCAGACGG